>OV121115.1:35681465-35881246 GCA_921293315.2 Nemurella pictetii | reverse complement strand
CCCGCCCCCGTTCGACGGCCGCCTCCCCGCGCTGGGACACGCCCACCTCGCACGCCTGGCCGCCGCCCTGCCCGAGCTTGTTACCGCTCGCCTGCCCCGGCGGGCTAATAATCGGAGAGGGCTAGGGTTGGACGTAAGGGCACAAATAACCAGTTAATTAGGGCGCCATGAGTTTTTAATACGAAATAAATAAATCCACAATGTTCTTCGAGCCGTTAAAAACTCAAAAACCGGCAGAAACAAAACCTTAAATGTTCTCAACAATAAATCAGTAACACGGCAAGTTTTACAATTGGCCTGCGCACACGCGACTCCCGAATTTGCAACAACCTGCACGACGACTCGCTTCAATCACCGTGACCGGCCAACTGGCTCATTTGCCTCGTGGTCCATGGTACCTGGTTCCTCCCTAAATTTTATAGTGCCCCCTATCAGCGAATCTTCGTATCGACTCGACCGTGACATCCCCGCCCCCAAAAAGAGAAAAACAAAACATAACCCCAAAACCGGAAATTAGTCTTCGGCTGAAGTGTATGGCTTCAGGTCCTTCACGTGCCAATTACCAATGCTCTTTCTTCTATGGTCCTCTAACTCATAAACCAGTGGAGATCGCTTCTTTCTGACCAGAAAGGGGCCAGTGAATTTAGGGGCTAATTTAGCTGTGAAATATGCGGCGGCGTCGGACAACGCAAAGTTCCTCTTCCAAACCTTGTCTCCTACGGCATATTCCACGTGTCTCCTCCGTAAATTATACACTTTCTTGCTTGCTTCGTACGCCCGTCGCAGGCGATCTTTCACGTCAGCGAACACCCCCCTCAGTTCCTGTAAGCGCGTTGCATGCCTCTCCCGATCGGCGATCTGCATCTCTCCAGGAGTGTTGGCTCGACCGTAATATTTCCCGGATAAAACCAATTCTCTCCCGAAACATAAGAAAGCAGGTGAATAGTTCGTAACTGTATGAACAGCCGTACGGATGGCGCATCCAAGCTTGGCCAACTCGCAGTCCCAATTGCGGTGGTTTTCCTTCACGTATGACGCAATAAGAGTTTTCATAACGCGGTTTACTCGCTCGGTGGGGTTTATTTGTGGGTGGTAATTTGCATTATAAAGTAGTTTTACGTCATATTTGTTCATAAGATCACGAAATTGAGCGCTTATGTATTGCGGTCCATTGTCACATCTCATAAACTGTGGCACTCCGAACATCATAAATAAATCTTCCTCCGTGTGCTTCACGATTTCTTGGGCGGATGCACGGCGTAGCGGGAAAAACAAGGTAAACTTAGTAAAATAATCAGTTAAAACAAGCAGAAAACGATTCCGTTTGGAAGACAAAGGAAATGGCCCCATCAAATCGGACGAAATTGATTGAAAGGGTTGAGAGACTACATGTTGCCTACCCATGAGTCCCGCTGGTAATCGCTGCTCGACTTTGTATTGGGCGCACACGCGACATTTCCTACAAAAGTCGTATACGTCCGATTTCATTCCAGGCCAATAGTACATCATCGATACCCTCTTCCACGTCTTGAAGCTTCCGAGGTGACCGGCAGTCGCCTCGTCGTGGCTTTCTTGTAAGACTTTTCTTCGTAGAGGTTTGGGGATTGCCAACTTCCACGCCTCTTCATCCATAGGCCCGCAACTGTAGTGGGCACGGACGTATTTGTACAGCTGTTCCCCCTCCACACGCCAATCAGGGTATTCGTTTGGGGTCTCCCGCACTTTTGAAACGAGGTTACGATACCAGGGATCAAAGTCTGGCTCGGAGACTGTCACGAGAGAAAGCCGTGGCACTGCACGCGACAACGCGTCGGGGACAAGATGGTCTTTCCCAGGTCGATGTATGACTTCGAAATCGAACCCCTGCAGACGAGTAGCCCATCGCGCCAGCCTTCCTGATGGGTTTTCCAGCTTGTGTAACCATAGCAACGAATGATGGTCTGTAATTACTATAAATTTGCTACCTTCAACATATTGTCTTAGCTTCTCAATGTTCCACAATACCGACAAACATTCTTTTTCAGTCACTGTGAATTTCCTTTCGCTCGGTGTCAACGATCTACTGCAATACGCAATCACTTTTTCACCGTCGTCAAACTCTTGACACAATACTCCGCCTATCCCGTGGTCGGAAGCGTCACATTGAACAATAAACGGTCGCGAAAAATCCGGACAGGTCAAGATTGGTGCACGCACTAACAACTCTTTGATTTTTTCGAAAGATGTATCCGCGTCTTCAGACCATTTCCACACAGCATTTTTCCGAGTAAGCGCGTTAAGTGGTCCGGTTATCGAAGCGTAATTAGGCACGAAACGTCGATACCAAGATGCCATTCCGATGAAACGTCTTACTTGGGCGATACTCGTCGGACGCGGGTAATCCAGCATTGCTTTGACTTTGTCCGGGTCAACGTGCAGTCCGTTCGCGTCCACAACGTAACCCAAATAATGCAAACTCGGGCGGCAGAACTCGCACTTCTTTTGGTTGACAGTTAATCCAGCATCAACTAACCGATTGAAAACCTTCTCCAAGATTTCCAAGTGTAATTCAAATGTTGGGGTGGCGATCACAATATCGTCCAAATATGCGAACACGAATCCGTCCAAATCATGGCCTAAAACTGAATCTATCAATCTCTGCCACGTTGCGGCGGAGTTGCTCAGTCCCATCGGCATTCGCAAAAATTGGAACATGCCTCTTCTTTGGACGGTAAACGCAGTCTTCTCGCGACTCTCTTCGGCCAAAGGGATTTGCCAGTACGCGCTCTTTATATCTAATGATGACAGGTATCGTGCCTCTTTCAGTTGGTCCAAAATTGCTGAAACATAAGGTAATGGGTATGCGTCCCTCGTCGTCTTACTATTAAGCACACGAAAATCCACTATAAAACGATAGGATCCGTCCTTCTTCTTCCTCAGGAGTAGCGGCGACGACCACGGTCCTGAAGCGGGTTCGACGATCCCTTCAGTCAGCATGTAATCCAGTTCCTTGTGGATGGACTCGAGAACTACGGGCGACACCGGGTAATAGCGTTGTTTGCTCGGTGTTGCGTCACCTGTCCGGATGTGATGCTCCACGAGGTTGGTACAGCCAATCTTGTCTCCCATCCGCGAGAAGGAATCCGCCACGATCTCGCCCAGACGCGACTTTTGGTCCGGGAGGAGATTGTCAGTTGTCAGAACGGCCAGGGTTGGTCTCCCGCTTGGGTAGACGAAACGGTCTGGTGCACTCGAAAAAGAATATGAGTTGGATGACACGTCAGGTATTAGACGCATTTTTCTCCAAAAATCTACACCCAGTATCAAGGAGTCGGGGATGCTCTCAACGATTAGCGCGTCTATAAATCGCACATGGCCCTCCAGTTCGAAAGGAACGACCACTGATCCTAAAACCGCACAGTGTGCACCATTCGCGACGGTCACTCGGTGTTCTGCGGATCCCTCGGTGAACGGGAGTCCCAACTTCGACAATGTTCTCCAGCCGGCACACCCGATTACGGTCTTCGACGCGCCGCTGTCGAGTAGGCCTTTCATTTTAACCCCTCGAATATTCACTGTTAGATACGCCCTAGAATCACCTTGTCCTCCCCTCATCAACACTCGGTTCACATGGTGGTCGAACGATAAGCTAGCCACTCGCTCCACCCATTTCTCCTGCTCGGCTCGGTCAGTCTTCGGCGGAGAACGTATGGCCGATCTCATTTTACACGTTCTCCTCTCTCTTTTCCCGCACACGTAGCACAGCGAGCTCTTATCGTCCCTACTCGTCCACATCCAAAACAGAACAGTCCGCGCCTGGGTTCGACACATCGGGAGAAACCATGTCCCGACCGATGGCAGTTCCAACACGTACTCGATTGGTTTACAGCAGAGGTGGGGTTAACGTTGACAGAAGCGGCTTCGACTCTCCCATTTACTGGCTCGGTGTGCAATGTCGCGATCGGGCCTACACGCCGGTTCGTTTGGTAAGCTAAGTCGGGTTCGAGCGACTGTCGCGGGGCAGGAGGATGTCGGAACTTTTGGGCCCTTGTGTAGGTCTCTTCAACTGTGCGTCCTAAAGTTCGTAGTTGCTCGATGGAGTTGATCCGCTGTAAGCAGAGCTGGCTGGACATAAATGGACTCATGTTCTTTCTCATGACTCTCAGCCGGGTCGGTTCGTCCGTCTCATAGGACAAACGGTCGAATAAATTGTCTATGGCAGCCAAAAACATCCCAAATTGTTCCCCCTCGCCTTGAGTTCGTGCCTGTATTTCCTCTAGCAGTGAGTCGTCGTAGTCGGTCGGCTGGAATTCCCGTCGCATCTCCGCAACAAGGTCCAACCACGTGTCAACCCTCCTTCGCGCCGATCGAAACCACATGAGCGCGGGCCCGGTGAACAGATCAGCGGCTTCATTCCATAACATGTCCGCATCGACATGACGCGCGATGGATAGCTCAGCTACAGAATCCAAAAACGCTCCCAAACTGAGTCCTCTTCCCGTGCCTTCGAACTTCAGGTTCCATTGTGCGACTGGCACAGAACGTCGAGCGGCTCGTCGTGGTGGTTCTTGTACGTCAGCATTTGGCGCAGGGGCCGGTTGTTCACCTATAGCCTCGTCTACGATATCGAAGCGGGTCCTCAGCGTAATAAGGAGGCGTCGCACCCCGTCTTGGCGAGCGGCCGCAGCGTCTTCTTCGGGCTCCGGTTCCAGTAAGCCCAGTCTCCGCGTGAGCGACGTCAGCAAGCGATCAATCCTCCGGGATTGGTCTGGGGCGCCGTCATAGTCTCGTATGAGATCGCGGGCTTCGCGTGTTCGTAACTCGATGTTGTCGAGCTCCAAGCGTCGGTCTTCGTGCACAAGATCCATTATCACTTAAACTTCGCGCGGACACACGCAAAATAAGCGACGAAAAACTAGCGTTACGCACAACGCGCGAGACAACTTGTCGTCGGTCGGTCACTGGCTCTAATCAATCTTCTCTCGCTAACAAATCTATGCGTACTGGGGCCGAGAATAATTACTATTTCGTCGCGCGCGGCGTAATGGTCGAGATAACGATGTTTGTTTACACCGCGCAGAATGCAGCGAATACCACGCACAGGGTGCCTCGCAACTCCACTCCTTTCAGTCAGTTCACCAAAAATGTTCTTTCGGGCCCCACGTTTAGGGCGCCAATGTTACCGCTCGCCTGCCCCGGCGGGCTAATAATCGGAGAGGGCTAGGGTTGGACGTAAGGGCACAAATAACCAGTTAATTAGGGCGCCATGAGTTTTTAATACGAAATAAATAAATCCACAATGTTCTTCGAGCCGTTAAAAACTCAAAAACCGGCAGAAACAAAACCTTAAATGTTCTCAACAATAAATCAGTAACACGGCAAGTTTTACAATTGGCCTGCGCACACGCGACTCCCGAATTTGCAACAACCTGCACGACGACTCGCTTCAATCACCGTGACCGGCCAACTGGCTCATTTGCCTCGTGGTCCATGGTACCTGGTTCCTCCCTAAATTTTATAGTGCCCCCTATCAGCGAATCTTCGTATCGACTCGACCGTGACAAGCTGGCCGCCGCCTTGCCCGACATCAGCCAGCAGGTGCGTTGCCCCGCCTCCCTCAAGCCCCGCCCCCGTCAAGCCCCGCCCCCGCCAAGCCCTGCCCCCGGTCAAGCATGGTCACTCCCTGCAGGACACGGTGCTGAGATGCTGTGCTCTGTGTGCTTGCAGGGTAACTCCCTGCAGGAGACTCTGGTGGGCGGAGAGTTTGGCTCCAGTGCCGCCACCTTTGGCTCCGAGACGGACACGGAGGAGCTGGACAGGCTGGCCAACAGCGCCATGGAGCTCGAGGTGAAACGCTCGCCGGTGAGTTGCTTGCTCCCTCACTCTTTCATTGTTTTGCGTTGCGTTTCTTTGCGTTGCGTCGCTTTGCATTGCGTCGCCTTGTGGGGTATGAGAGTGTGGCGTTGTTCCATAGTACAGTGAGTTTGTGAAATTGAATGTTCAAACCCTCAAACCTACGTCCTACCAAAGAAGGCATACTTCTTCCTATCTCTCTAGGTGTTTCCTTTGCTGGTTATTTCATGTTTCCCAACAAAACAGCTATGTGTGGTTTCAAGCTTTCTCCCTGAAACTGTTGTGTGTTGATATTGGGACACTCTTGATAGCCAGGAGATCAAGGGAAGCTGGATTGCAGAATTGTAGGGTTGCAGATAGATAAGAAAGCCATCAGTCTGAGATTGAGTATCCGTTTGGTTTTATTGACACGGTAATTCAGGGATCACCGAGATAGCGATGAGATTGTCAGACAATCGCGGCCGGCTTGCCGAGCTGAGAGGCGGAGGCCATCAAGGCCTGCAAGGAAACAGATCAGCATCGTTAGCGTGGTCGGCGTACGCTGCGCTGGCGATAGGAACACCCGCGGCTGGATCGGCCTTCAGTCGGCTGGCCGCACATTGATACTAGAGTCGTCGCGTGTTGCTCTGTACCTCAGACTTGCTCCAGACGTAACAGGTTGACACCGGCCAACTTACCATCCCCTGTCCGATGAAGCACTGTCCAGCCTCGATGATTTTCTGGCAAGAATTCTTCCCGGCTCCACCTGCACAGAAGAAACGCTGCCGATTAACGAGAGGCAACAAATTGTGTTCATTTACAGGCAGATTACAGATGCGGCTCGAATTCAGGTGGTTGAAGTAAGACCCTGGGGGGACCAACGATCAAGTTTGCAGATCTATGGAGCAAGTTCCACCATCAACCGTTTGACAGCACAGACTGTTGAACGAAATGTTCTGTAGATAAAGCAGCGTATTGCAGGATGGAGAAGGTTGGTCAGGGGTCAGCGTTGTGATATCGAGCGATTCGTGTAGGATTGTAGCAGCGTGTTTGTCTCACCGGCGGCGAGGTTCTTGGTGCAAGCGTTGAACGGCGGCGGCACCGAGGCGATTGCGTTGCTGACTTGCTTGCCGACCTGGCCCGCCTGTAAGAAGCAACGTTGCGCATTAGACCCTGTTCTGCGGGGCGTAGGGCGCGGGCCGCGGCCGGTCACTCACCCACGGTCCCAGCAAGCCCACCGCGCACTCCACGAAGCACTTCTTGTCACCAAACGGACTGCCAGTCACCATCGAGGTCGCCATGCTCTCTGAAAGTTAGACAGCAGCACTCAAACCTCCATGCGCTTTGCCGTCGCTGTTGTTGAAGCTGGCTAATTCTCCCTGTTTCATACATAGTATTCCCCACGCTTTGCTCTTGTGGACGGCCGAATAATTGATGAGGGTAATGAGCAAAGCGAGTGAAGTGAAATCTTCAATTACACTTACTGCTAAAATAATCCTGATTTTATTTTATTTTTTTATGTCAGTGCCCCACAGGCCAAACGACGGATTTTGATTAAATTTTCGAAATATCTCTTTTTTTCTCTCTCAACTTTGACCCTGTTCTATTTTCAGCTCATTTCGTTTGCAACTTTTCTTAAAAATTAGATTGCACGTAAATTTTCAGTTTTTGAATATCGCGTTCAATATCGAATCTCAACGGCCCAACTGCATTCGTCTTTTAGCACCGTTAGCACCAGATAGCGCTGCCGGCGTTCACGGTGTACTAAGCGAGCACTCGCGGCGGTTCCAAGACTCACGTGAGTTCTGCGCCAGCGTCCCGAAGCACGCCGTGGCCTCCTGGATCATGTCCCCGGGCCCGGCGGCCCACGTTCCGCCCACCACCGCCGACAGCGCCACCGTCACGATAATCAAGAGCTGAGCCATCGCCGAGTGCTGGAGTCGCTGTCTTGAGCTGCTGCGATGCTGGCTGGACCCGTTGATCTGTCTTCTGCGACCTCCTGCCCCGCTTTATACCTGCCGCGGGCTCATCATCATCATCATTACCGGCTTTGTGGCATCGCCGGCGGTCGCGCTAATGCAAAGCGCCGAGCGAATTAGTGGCCGGCCTAAGCGACCAGTTCCGGTTTTGGGCGCGTGCGCGGCAGCTAATGAAGCGCTGGCGCCGGAAGTTAGGGAAAAACCCGCCGGTGTTGCCTTGCGGCCGTGATGCCTCCTCGTACCTAGTGCCTCGTACCTCGTACCTCGTACCTAGCAGGGGCGTGCAGTCTAGGCTATGCAAACTAGGCACTGCCTAGTCTGGATTTTTCACAGCTATAGCAGTAATAATGGAAATATTTTATTTTATTTTATTAATACAGTTTTGCTTCTATTGTAGAGATATTTTGGAATTTTTTTCCTTTTTATGTATTGAAGGACGCATTTTAATATTATATCCTATTTGTCGTTTCGCGTGCGCAACCATCGATGTGGTCTGAGCTTTGCAGCAGCGTGCTCTTGATGACGGCGCCCAAAATGCATGCAACCCGTCGTACAGAACTAGTCTCGCCTAGTGCAGACGTCATCGAGTGACGCGTTTTTACGCGTTGTGCGGGATAATACATGGGCGGGGAGGGAGGACGAAAACATCTCGCAATGATCTTGGCTATCCTGGACTAGTCGACACCCGAGGTAGATGCTTCGCGTTCTGATTGGACACCGCCAACGATGAACGTGACGCGTTGTACAGCGAGTCCTGCTAGTCCCACGTTTCTCACTTGTCGCTTTAGACAACACATGTTCGCGCTATTTCCTTCTTATAAAGTGCAATTTTGGACATTAATTTTGAGCTCGTGTGATCAATCATCATGGCGAAAACATGGTTAATGTTGTAACAACGCAACAATATAACAATTATAGACTTGAGAGAAGATGAACTCTTTCATCGATGACATGCGATTAAACAGGCAAGTTCAGTCACTTGTGCAAGTCTCCCATTTGCGATTTGTGTGGTGGCGATTTTTAATATCTCTTGGGGAACATCTCAATCAGTTTTAAATCATCTACAACTTTACATCTAAATGGACTTACTGGAAATAATGACGAGAATTACTAGCTCCGTAATCCGCATGCTACTTGGTCAAACCCGAAGCACCATGGGACAATAGGGTCATCGTTGAATCTTGGAGCATTGCGCAGTACCAGGAATTTAAAGCTGTGCTCAGAAAATATTATGCATTTCTAAGATTGCACATCCTAACCTGCATCTCCAAAGCTTAGTTACAGCACGATTGAAAATAAGCCGAGTGTCTTATGAAAAGATGCCGATCTTTCACTATGTGTATCATGGGGTGCAGGGGGGGGGGAGAAATTTCGCGTGCACGCGTCGTAGGGGGCACATTTAATTTACCCTCTGCCTAGTCGGACTCAAAACACACCGCACGCCCCTGGTACCTAGTGCCTCGTACCTCGTACCTCGTACCTAGTGCCTCGTACCTCGTACCTCGTACCTCGTACCTAGTGCCTCGTACCTCGTACCTCGTACCTAGTGCCTCGTACCTCGTACCTCGTACCTAGTGCCTCGTACCTCGTACCTCGTACCTCGTACCTAGTGCCTCGTACCTCGTACCTCGTACCTAGTGCCTCGTACCTCGTACCTCGTACCTAGTGCCTCGTACCTCGTACCTCGTACCTCGTACCTAGTGCCTCGTACCTCGTACCTCGTACCTAGTGCCTCGTACCTCGTACCTCGTACCTAGTGCCTCGTACCTCGTACCTCGTACCTAGTGCCTCGTACCTCGTACCTCGTACCTAGTGCCTCGTACCTAGTACCTCGTACCTAGTGCCTCGTACCTCGTACCTCGTACCTAGTGCCTCGTACCTAGTACCTCGTACCTAGTGCCTCGTACCTAGTACCTCGTACCTAGTGCCTAGGGCCGAGTACCTAGTGCCTCGTACCTCGGGCCTCGTACCTCGTACCTCGTACCTAGTACCTCGTACCTAGTGCCTAGGGCCGAGTACCTAGTGCCTCGTACCTCGGGCCTCGTACCTCGGGCCTCGTACCTAGGGCCTCGTACCTAGGGCCTCGTACCTAGTGCCTCGTACCTAGTACCTCGTACCTAGTGCCTCGTACCTCGGGCCTCGTACCTAGGGCCTCGTACCTAGGGCCTCGTACCTAGTGCCTCGTACCTAGTGCCTCGTACCTCGGGCCTCGTACCTCGGGCCTCGTACCTCGGGCCTCGTACCTCGGGCCTCGTACCTCGGGCCTCGTACCTAGGGCCTCGTACCTAGTGCCTAGTGCCTAGGGCCTCGGACCTCGTACCTCGGGCCTCGTACCTAGGGCCTCGTACTTCGTACCAGCTGTGGGGCCCACAGCTATCTGATGCCTGGCACCAGTTGGGAGGTCTAAGACGTGATACCTTCTGGACGTGTTGCAAAGCTTCTTCAAGGCTCTGAGTTCCAGCCAGTTCCTCGCAACCCTGCATTAAATGTCATGTACCCTGCTGATGCCGTGCCCCATGCCGGCATCCCGCCGTGCCGGCATCCCGCCGTACCGGCATCCCGCCGTGCCGGCATCCCGCCGTACCGGCATCCCGCCGTGCCGGCATCCCGCCGTGCCGGCATCCCGCCGTGCCGGCATCCCGCCGTGCTCCATGCCGGCATCCCGCCGTGCCCCATGCCGGCATCCCGCCGTGCCCCATGCCGGCATCCCCCCGTGCCGCGCGTTCAGAGCGCGTTGTTGAAGTTTGCCTGTGTGTTGTGTCAGGACGGGGCGCGCGGCGACCGCTGCCGCACGAGCGCGTGCGCGGCGCTGGAGCAGCTGTCCCTGCTGCGCGCGCAGCTTGCCGAGCTGCGCAGCGACGCGTGCGCAAGGCGGGACGATGACGCTGCGCGCAGCAGCGAACTGGCGTGCGCCATCGACCGACAGGTGCGCGACCAGCAGTGCTGTCCAATCTTCGATCACTTCTAGAACTAGTGATCGAAGGTCCAATTGACCACGGCGTCGCCACGCGGCGTGGCTTGTCTGCCGGAGAGTTTCTCACCGGCGTTGCTGTGCTTCAGATGGCCGCGCAGCAGACGGAGATGCTGACGGCGCAGGCGCGGGCGCAGGCGCTGGAGGCGCAGCTCGTCTCGGCGCAGCAGTGCTGCGCGCAGCTGCAAGACAGGTGGGACTCGCGCGGGAACGCTGATGCTGGTTGCCCCATGACTCGCCTATCCATGGAAACTTCCATTGTCGCTTAGAACTTCACCCTGAGAAGTAGCTTGTGATGGGCAGCAGTCGTGTTCTCGCCCTCGTTTAGATGCTCAGACGCTTTGCTTTGCAACTGCTGTGGGAAGCAGATGTGGGAAGCATGTGCAAACACGGTCTAGCAGGCAACGAGCAAACTTTTCCGACAAGCAAGCTTTTGCGACAAGCAAGCTTTTCCGACAAGCAAGCTTTCCTAGTTGTCAACTCAGGGTTGACGTCACGAAGTCAAACCGCGCTTCCCCACCGGCTGTTTAAACGTAAAGCCGACGGTGTCTCGGTCCGTGCGGCTTGAAACTGACGTCGACGTTGTGGCAGGCTGGAGTCGAGCGAGCGGGAGACGTCGCGGCGGCTGAAGGAGTCGTCTGAGCGGACGGCGGCGGCGCACCGCGCGGAGCTCGACGTTCTGCGAACGCGCTGCCGCCTGGTCTCGGCCGACCGGCCCGACCGCGACGGAGCGGCCAATCACGAGGCGGCGCTGGCGCAGGTCCGCGACGAGGCGCGCAGGGAGCGAGCGCTGGCGCTGGACGAGGCGCGCGCCGCCTGCCAGCGCCACCTGGAAGCCGAGCTCAAGGCCGCGCGCACGCGCAACGAGCAGGAGAAGCAGGTGCGTGCCGATGTCAGGAAAACTGCTTAAAGCATTTTCTTTGCGTTTTTTTGCATTATTTTTGGTTCTTTTTTTCGATTTCTTGGGATTTGGCACTCGAGTTTAGACCCTTGGTAAAACAGGCTGCAAACCTTTGCGAAACTTCAGGAAAAGTTTGAGTTTTTGGGACTTACCCCGTAGACCTGCGTAGTCCCCACAAAGCACACCTGGCTGTACCGTTTATCTCCGCACCCCGATCTGCGGGGATAGAAGATGAAATAGTTGGGAACAGGGGGCCGTTGGTACCTGAAATGGGTCTAGCGGTAGACTTTTCGACCATGCCAACGTGGTCAAAAAGTCAACGAAGGCACCGAAAATCAGTCTTCAAAGAGTGCAGTGGGACAAAGCTTGAGCTTGATGTTGTCTACCGCAGTGGGTGGTGTTTGAACCGAGCGTTATGCGGCAGGTGTGGTTCAACGAGGCGATGCGGCGCGCGCTGGCCGAGAAGGAGCGGCAGCTGTCGGAGGCGTGGCTTGGCGGGGACCCGCCCACCGGCGCGTGGGCGCTGCGCATGCGGCGGCTGGAGCAGGAGAACGCCGCGTTGCGCGCCGCCCGGCCGGCTCGCGCCACCGACCGCCTCGCTCTCTCCGCCTCCGCCATCGAACAGTGAGTTGCGTCTCGTAGCGCGGACCTTGTACGCTCGTTCAACGTTTCTTATAATCATTGTCTACCTTACATACAACGAGTATTTGCATTTAGGTTTAAATTCACACTAATAAAAGTGTACTCATTGTCTTAATCGTGGTTAGCCGAGTTGTTGGTGTGCGACTGCAGCACAGCGTCACTAGATTCACCGCCTTCCATGCATTCATTGTTCTGAATCTATCTCCATGGAGCCCAACAGCTCAAATAAACTTAATATCAATTCCACAGTTGGTTGTCCGTGTAGCATAATGGATAAGTGCAGTGCCCCGGACAGGCAGAGACCCGGATTCAAATCCCGGCACGGATGTAAATTTTGGAATTGATATTTCGTTTCTAATATTAACGGATAAACATCGTTTTCGATATAAGTTCTTCACGTTTTATCATTGGAATTTCTACACACATAAATCTCGAATGAGAAACTTATTTATCACTAAATTTATCAATGGAATGTGCTGAAAAAAGTGCAGGGTTTGAGTTGAGAGAAGACAAAGTATTCTGAATAGTTCATCAAACTCACTTGCACTGTTTGGCCCAGTCGAGTTAATTTTCCGCAGTGAGTGTAGTAATAATCAAACGTTGAGTCGAACGCACGAACGCACATCAAATATCTAACCGGCTTCAGCCCGGGCAGCCCATTCATCTAACAAGCCGTTATCTCTGCAGGAGTAGCCTTGTTGAGCCGGCGATCCCATCGCATGTTAGTTTCGTGGAGGCGAGTGAGATGTTTGCTAACGGTGTGTCTTGTGCGCGCGGCAGGGAGGCCAGCCCGTCGCGGGACGCTGCAACGAGCCCGGAGCCCGACGCCGACTCTTCACGCTCGCTGGTGAGTAGCGCGCACGACACGTTGGACCGGGCAGACCGGCTCACGCAAGCCCTCGGCCTGGCCGTCGAAAGGATTACACGGTGTCGGTAGCCAGCATCCTGACAGCACCTCACACACTAAATTATTGTCTTAAAATTTAAGTATTATTAGCAGGAAATTATTGGCAGTTATTGAACATTTACTAAAGGAAACGTACGGACGCACATCGTGATATAAAGGGAGTGGAATAAAAGTCGTTGAGTCTGTGATTCTTGAATGATCTGTTGGTTGCTTGACGCTTTAACAAATGATTGACAAATGCGTAAATGTGTTTTTGCTCCCACTCAATAAAATATTAATATCTAGCTCCAAAATGTAGTGGATTATTATTGGAAATATCAAGATTTGTTAAAATCTAGATTTCTGTGGTTGTTGGGATGTAATTACGGCATAGTGTGCTTTTTCGATGATGGTCCTGTTTCTATCTCCATTGAGCCCGAACACTCAATATGACGTTCATCCATCGGAAAGTTTGACGTCTGCGTAACTAAATAGGTAATGCCAGCATCAGAAATGCAAAAGACCCGGTTCTACTCTGGGTGCAGATAATTTTTTTAAATAGAAAATGTATGGAAAAATCAAACGGTTTGCCATGTTGGAAAAACCAGTTCTCGTAAGATCACCGAAGTTAAGCAACATCGTGCTGAGTTAGGTGTTTGATGGGTGACCATCATGCACATGATCAGTTCTGTTCGGGAGAGAGGTCAGAGGGTTGAAGTTAGTACGAAAACTTCACTCGCCTTGCTTGTCAACCTCTCGACAGCACGGATTAGCGGAGGAATCCTGTTGTTCGAGCTGTACCGTCCTTCGGAAGGGACGTAAAGCCGGTGGTCCCCTCGGTGCTTTTCGACAGGAGTAGGCTATGTGCCGGCACCGGGTTTCCCCTTATCCCTTCTAGCCATAGGTTAGGTTCATCGTCACCCTTTCATTCACCGACGCCGTGAGACCAGCGCCACAGGGCCAGTTGTCAAAACAGTGCGTCGTTAAACACCAATAATCGTCAACATAATGTCAAAATCTCGGCAGTGAAATAAATGGCAGGATGGATTGTAGCAACGTGATCTGAGTGTTAACACTTGTTTGCGCAGCGAGGGGTGTCGCTGGGTTCGTGCAGCCGCGGGGATTGGGTGCTGGCCGCGTGGTCGCCGGCGCACTCTACGTTTGTGGTGGTCCAGCACGCGGGCGCGGCGCTGCACTTCCTGCACGCAGACAGTCTGACCGCCCTCGGGCTGGCCCCGCCTCCCGCGCCCGGCGCCCCGCCCCGGCGGGCCCATGCCCCAGGCGCCGTCATCGACAAGGAGTACTGCCACGCGCGCAAGGTAACCACAAACATCTTACCTTTATTCTTATTTAGTTTTATTTTGAAATAATTTTTATTTCTTTCTTATGGATAGATAAAGAAATATAGACTTAAAATAATACATGTGTAAACAATGACCCAAGTAATGCTAGCAGCTTGAGTTTGTTTCAACTGAGCTGCCTCCGTTTCGTTCCAGTCTGAGAACCGTTACGGCGTGCCGAAGGGCACCAAGTTCTACAGGGTGCGTCTGGAACCCCTGCCACCGGGAGCGCTACTCTCCCGCAGCCAACGCCACGTTGCGTTGCCTCACGAGGAGTCTCGCCAGCCCACCACGCTCTAGGCGTCTATCCATTGCGCACGGGCCCTCGACTGTTGGACTGGCCACGGACCGCTAACACAATTGACTTGACACTCAATTGTCACACGTTCCCAGAATACTGAATAGGATGTGAATTATAATAAAACTAGTATAAATACCAGTGACAGTGACAGAACGCTTCTGGTAAGTTTCTTGCGCTAGCTTCTCTCCTTCCATACAACTTATCAAGTAATCCTTCAAACAAAGTATGTCTTTGTACAACAGATATTGGTTGGAGGGATTCAATTGCAGTTAAAAAATATGGATGTTTTTATTTATTGTATTAAAATTTAGAAACATATTTTACACTTATAAAATTGTGTTTTTTTGGCCGTGCCGAGTTCTGATTGCTGTCTTTCTGCTGCGGTAAGTTTTCTTTTGGTGTGCGCGGGGATGGTTTGCTTGATCGGCAGCATGACGATGGCGGTGATGCATTCTTTGTTTACGTGCTGTTTTCTTCGAGCTGGTCAATCTCTTCCAGACACGCTTGTAGAAGATGATCTGTGACTTCGGACAGAAGCTAACCAACCAAAAAACGAAACTGATAATTTTTTCTCCAATTGTATTGAAGGCAATGGAAATGAATGATTTTATTTCTTGGGATTCCTTGTACTTGTAGTTAGCTTTTGTATTGGCATGAAGTTCTGGTCGATAGATCAAGTTTCCTTTGCTTCCAAGACAAATTGCGTCATCCAGCTGATTGAGAAGTACGTTCAGAGCGTTGATGTCTGTTGTCATCCCCAAGTTGTTTGTGAGAACATTGTAAAGATGGAAAATCACGCCGGATGTAACACAATTTTGACATTTTTTATATGCCCACAAGAAGGCAACAACTATCAAGAACAGGATCATTTTCCAGAAAATCTTGTCGTATAATAAGAAACCAAGGTTTCTACCGGCAGTCATCACATAGGCGTAGATTGCCAGAAGCACACAGAATCTAAATGTATAAAACCTGACCTCTGTTCGAAATTTGGGCCATAACTCGATGTAGCCCCACTGCATCGTTAAACTGCTCACCGCGTTGTTGATATAGCCGTTCGCAGACATTTTATGTAATGAGTGTTGACAAAGAAACCATTAAAAAATTTAGAATTTAGTTAGCCGAATGAAAAACAAACTTTGTAATGTGCAGTTGGGTTACGGAGACATGGCTATTATTGGTTAAGGTCACGGTGGGTTGGACGACCTACGTCCATCAAAACACAAAACAACAGTCTGCTGCAAGAGCTAGTAGGTACTAGTGTGCGGCTGCACAAACGGGTTGAACTTTGAAGTTGCAAGCAGTTCATCAAAATGCACAGCGCGGTAAGACACGAAAACGACGTCCTTGAGCAGTTCGTCGAAGAAGCGAAACGAAGAATTGAAGATGGTGTAAGGAAACGTAGCAACTTATCTGCTGCTTGTGCGAGCAGACCGAACGAACAGTTTTTTGCCAAGCTGGATTCCAGCGTGAAGCGGAGCACGGCTTTCGTGAGGAAAATTAAACACTACACCTCTTCGCAACTGGCGTCTCTAATAGTCGACATCGCGGCTTTGAATCTGACGAAGTACGTGAGCGAAATTTCGACTGCGCTTACGGACGCGAAGTTGAAGGTCAGCGATGTGGATTCGGTCGTGATAATATGCACAGCCCTCCACGTGAACTATGCAGATTTTGCATCGAATTTTGTTGCTAATTGGAAACGAACATTCAACGACAAGGTAATTCATGACTCATGCAATTCATACATTTAATAAATTTACCTACCTATCATTATACCTACCTACTCAATCACCTAACACACTTCATGACATTGGATGCATTCCTTTGATGGAGTAGCCAGGACGTGATGAACGTTGGTGGTAACATTCCTGTCGTTTGGTAACATATGTCAAATCGGCGGTATCATCGTTGTTTAGGTATATTTCTCCCAGCATTCCAGTGATTCCCATCCCCCACCCTAATTTCCCCTGCCCCTCCACACGTGCAGCTGCCCAGCGGCGGGAAGCTGCGCGTGGACCTGCGCCTGCTCGCCGAGTGTCTACGCAGCGGCGTGCTGAGCGCAGGCGAGGTTCTGCCCGTGCTGTGCGCAGCGCTCGCTCGGCTGCGCGCCGACGACGCGTCGCACGTCGCTGCGCTGGTGCAGCTGTGCAAGCGTCACGGCCACGCGCTCGCCGGCCTCGTCCCGGCCGCGGTGCTGCGCGCAGCGCGCGCCACGGGCTGCGCACTCCCGCGCAGCCCGCTGCTCACCGACGCGCAGCAGCGCAGCGTGCGCGAGATCATCAGGGCGGTACGCGCTACGGAGTGTCACATTGCTTATTGTTTCTAGAACAGGTATACATCAAAAAATAACAAGAAGCAGTGATAATTTTAACGAGACGGTGTATTTTTCTGCGTACGCACTACGCAGTTAGTATGCCACGGAACTACGCAGTTGTTATGCCATGGAACTCTCACCGGAACCAGCAGCATTGTCTTGGAAGTTGCCAGATTTCGGGGAAGTGTGCTGAGAATGAGGCGTTGTTTTCCCGCGTAGTTCTTCGGCAAGCTGTGCGCCCTGCTGCGCGCGTCGCACAACGAGCTGGAGGCGCATGCGCGGTCCAACAGGAAGGTGTTGTCGCAGCGCGAAGAGCTGGGCGCAGAGCGACGCGCAGCAGGCGGCGAGCTGGCAGACAGGCTGCACCGGCTGCAAGCCGCCGTCGAGACCTTCGCCGAGGTGAGCCGAGACAAGCCGAGGCGGGCCGAGAGCAGCCGAGGCGGGCCGAGACCAGCCGAGGCGGGCCGAGGTGAGCCGGGCGCGACGACTCGACAGCCCCACGCCAGTAGATGGTCAACTTTGTTCCATCGAAACTTACTATAGGACATCGAAATTTTACAGTTTTTTCACTTCACGATTATCAGTCTATCGGCCAAATCGTTTGAATTATTTCGACTAAACTTTTCAGATTTTGTAATACCTTATAATGATCATTTAACATGGGGGCTTATGGGAGTAAAGATGTCTGTGGAAAAATCGGACTGATTGCATTATTTACTTATCTTCCAAAAGCCGTTTTTATTTTGCTTTTTAACGCTTTTATTGTGGCCTTGTAGACCATCTTGTAGACCATCTTGTAGACCATCTTGTAGACCATCTTGTAGACCATCTTGTAGACCATCTTGTAGACCATCTTGTAGACCATCTTGTAGACCATCTTGTAGACCATCTTGTAGACCATCTTGTAGACCATCTTGTAGACCATCTTGTAGAATGTAGACCATCTTGTAGACCATCTTGTAGACCATCTTGTAGACCCTGTAGGGTCAAACGAGGTAAATATGAGACAGCCAAGAAATTGGGTAAAAATGAGACACTGAAATATTTCACATAAAATAATTTTTAATATTTTTTTTGAAAATTTTCCATAAAACTTCGGGATTTCGCAAGTATTATTCAATGATTTTGCTCTTACTGTTTTGTTTCGCTCTACTGTGAAAAAAAACTTCAAAAAGTCGCTGCAAAAAGTGCTAAAAAACTTTACTCGGGGAGTTTTAAACTTTGATAGATATCTTTGGAACCGCTAGTACAATTTCTATCAATTTTTTTTTAAAACAGTTTAACAGTTACTAATCCTAAAAATATACCTATATAATACTTTTTTAAGAATCTATTAAAAGAACCATCGTTACTACCCTACGTTTATATTACCATTCTACCAACAACGTGGGCCTCCTATTGTTTTTTATTGTTTTTTATTTTATTTTATTTTTATTTTTATTATTACAATTATTTACTATTATTATTCTCATTACCATGTTAAATATTATCAAATGGATGCTACCACTCCAATTAAACCACTACAATTAAGGACCCTACCACAGAATAGGGCTAACTATTAGCATTTATCGGTACACCCTTACCTCGAGATTAAACTACTATTATTATTATCATATGTTATATAATTTATTTTTCAACTAATATTATATAAATTTATCATAGGCCCATACAATTACAATGTATTTGTCAGCAGCCAAATAAATAAATAAATAAATAAATAAATTACGCCATAATGTTTGGAGATTGCAGTAGTCCTTAGTAGCTGCTGCCACCTAGCGAACTTTAGGAGCAGTTACTATTCAAACTGATGGGGGAAAAATGAGACACCCAAAAGTGCAAAAATGAGACACTACAACAAGCTTGTTTTACATGCTGCTTGCTATTCGTAACCCTAAATTTACGCGGTAATATGCTAATATTATAATATCTTTCTTTAATGTTTCCATTACCCAATGTCTTACCCCTCAAGTTGAGGAATGAATCTATACTATAGAATAGATAGAATATGATGAAAAATGAATATATAAAATAATGAATGCAAATTACACTATGAGGTGGTGGTCTGTTCTGAGCCTTGTCTATTTTTTACTAGGGAGTCATTAAACAGTCAAAATGGGGATAGTATACACACCTAAACCAAAGAAATACACGGCGAATGAATTAAAGGAAACCTTGTCGCTTATTATGGCAAAGAAACTCGGTGTTCGACAAGCAGCTAAAAAATATTTTATAGATAAGTCATTGCTAAGCCGTCGCCTACGTGGGGTGAGCATGCGCAAGCAAGGAAGAAAAACTGCCCTGTCCACTCAACAAGAGGAAAACCTAGCCACGAACTTAAAAACAATGGCAAAGTGGGGCTTTGCACTGAGTAAAGCTGAAATTTTATCAGTTGTTGCAAACTTTGTGTCTTCGAATGACATTTGCACTCCCTTCAAATCTGGACAACCTGGATCCAAATGATTTTTAGCCTTTTGTTCAAGGAACAAATTAAGTGTCAAAAAATGGATCAACTTGAATCTACCCGCAGGAAGGCAACGAGTGACCCTTTCACAATTTATGACTTTTTTAAGACTTTAAAAGAGACTGTTGCTGCCGTTGAAATTACTGTCTCATTTTTAAACCCTAGGTGTCTCGTTTTTCCCCAAAACAAAGGGTAAAAATGAGACACACATTTTTATTTTTTATTTATCTGGTTGTTAACGAATGATTAAAAGTTTGTGTTAAAAGCACTCTAGAGATGTAAGCTATCTAATATTATACAACATCAATTTTCCTAGACGTGAAGAATCAACTTTGATTTGTAAATATTGTTTTTGTGTCTCATATTTACCTCGTTTGACCCTAGATTGTTCGTACCACATTAAATGAAAGAATGAATGAAGGAAAGCAGGAATGAAAGTGCTGTCTTTGCGCAGCTTCTGGACTTGGCTGCGCCCGAGCTGGCCGGCTCGCGGCTGCGCGCAGACGCCGAGTTCGAGGAGGCCGACGAGGGGCTGCACGTGCTGGGGCTGCCCGGACGGGTGTACGGCATCGACGACGCCGCCTGGGAGGACGACGACGCGATGCGCTTCTACCGACGCCTGCCCGACGTCGCCCGTTTCGTGCCGTCCGCGCGCCGACCCGTCACCGTCGCCACCACCGTCGGCGACGTGAGCACCGCGTTGTAGCACATCTTAACCACCGCCAAACATCGCACCTGCAGGTTGTAGGATGCAGGACACCCTGCCAGCAAACATCTCACCAGGCTGTAGGATGCAGGACACTCTGCCAACAAACATCTCACCAGGCTGTGGGATGCAGGACACTCTGCCAGCAAACATCTCACCAGGCTGTAGAATGCAGGACACTCTGCCAGCAAACATCTCACCAGGCTGTAGGATGCAGGACTCTCTGCCAACAAACATCTCACCAGGCTGTGGGATGCAGGACACCCTGCCAGCAAACATCTCACCAGGCTGTAGGATGCAGGACACTCTGCCAACAAACATCTCACCAGGCTGTGGGATGCAGGACACTCTGCCAGCAAACATCTCACCAGGCTGTAGAATGCAGGACACTCTGCCAGCAAACATCTCACCAGGCTGTAGGATGCAGGACACTCTGCCAGCAAACATCTCACCAGGCTGTAGGATGCAGGACACTCTGCCAACAAACATCTCACCAGGCTGTGGGATGCAGGACACTCTGCCAGCAAACATCTCACCAGGCTGTAGAATGCAGGACACTCTGCCAGCAAACATCTCACCAGGCTGTAGGATGCAGGACACTCTGCCAGCAAACATCTCACCAGGCTGTAGGACGCACGACACTCTGCCAGCAAACATCTCACCAGGCTGTAGGATGCAGGACACTCTGCTAGCAAACATCTCACCAGGCTGTAGGATGCAGGACACTTTGCCAACAAACATCTCACCAGGCTGTAGGATGCAGGACACTCTGCCAGCAAACATCTCACCAGGCTGTAGGATGCAGGACACTCTGCCAGCAAACATCTCACCAGGCTGTAGGATGTAGGACACTCTGCCAGGAAACATCTCACCAGGCTGTAGGATGCAGGACACTCTGCCAGCAAACATCTCACCAGGCTGTAGGATGCAGGACACTCTGCCAGCAAACATCTCACCAGGCTGTAGGATGCAGGACACTCTGCCAGCAAACATCTCACCAGACTGTAGGATGCAGGACACTCTGCCAGCAAACATCTCACCAGGCTGTAGGATGCAGGACACTCTGCCAGCAAACATCTCACCAGGCTGTAGGATGCAGGACACTCTGCCAGCAAACATCTCACCAGGCTGTAGGATGCAGGACACTCTGCCAGCAAACATCTCACCAGGCTGTAGGATGCAGGACACTCTGCCAGCAAACATCTCACCAGGCTGTAGGATGCAGGACACTCTGCCAGCAAACATCTCACCAGGCTGTAGGATGCAGGACACTCTGCCAGCAAACATCTCACCAGGCTGTAGGATGCAGGACACTCTGCCAGCAAACATCTCACCAGGCCTCAGGAACACAAAATATGAGTGTAAATGTTTGCTTTTGAATTCTCTCTCTAAGCGTCTAGGGATGAGTCAAGAAGCAAGTGCATTTCCTTGCATTTGATGGCTGTTGGCACTCAAGTGTTGCCCACCCTGCCGCCAGATGGACAACGAGGAGCCTTCGACGACGCCACGCGACGCCGACGCCGACGCTGATGGTGACGCCGACGCCGACGCCGACGCCGACGCCGACGCCGACGACGACGCCGACGACGCCGAGGGACGCCCGGGCGAAGACAAGATGGCGGCGGGCAAGAAGTCCGAGCTGTGCGACTTCCTCGTCGGGCTTCATGCGTGCGACACACCGGACAGCATCGACGCCGCCGCCTCGGAGTTTCTCGCCAGGTGCGTTGGAGCAAGCATCTCAACAGGCTGAAGAAATCAGGCGAGCACGTGCCGGTGTGGAAGCTGGCAGTTGTCACCTGCTGCAACGATACTCCGTCATGTCAACTGCGAGCCTTGGCTGCAAACAAAGCCCCCTGAATACCAACACAGAGGTGGTGGGTGCGCAGGTTCAACCGCAAGAGCGCGCGCCTGCGCCTGTGTCGGTCGCTGCTGCGCGTGTCCCGTGCGCAGCTGCACCGGGTGCCGCTGTTCGCGCGGCTCGCCGCGGCCGTGAAGCCCGCGGCGCCCGACGTGCCCGCCGACCTCGCGTTCCTCCTCAAGCAGGAGTTCCGGCAGCACATCCGGAAGAAGGCGAGCTTCCCCGCCCCTGCCCCCGCCCCTGCCCACGACACCGCCTCACAGCCACATCACTCAGACAGACATGCAATTACCCGTTACATGCACCCTAGATAATCTTTATCCGTAGCGAACGTTCCTAATTTGTATCCGTGCCGGAAATCGGTCCTTTGCTGGAATTAAGCATTGACAATTATTGTGCTACACACACGTCCGACTTCAAATGAAAATGAAGTTTCTTAGTTTATAGAAATGCTTTACCAAGATACAGGCAGGAAACCCGGGACAGAAATCAATTTTAGATGGATCTTTCAATTCTAAGAATAAAATACAGGCCAAACGGTATCAGCACATTCCTTCCACAAGCTTGCGGAAATCTTCAGCGTATGACGTTGAAGTACCGTCGCGTTGCGTCGCGTTGCGTCGCGTCGCGCTGACGCAGCCCGCCCCGGCGACACTGCGCAGGACCAGCTGCATCTGGAGAGCAAGGTGAAGACGGTGCGCTTCATCGGCGAGCTGGTCAAGTTCGACGTGTACCCGCGAGTCGAGGCGCTGGCCTGTCTGCGCGCGCTGCTCGCCGACTTCACGCACCACAACGTCGAGATGTGCTGCCAGCTGCTCGAGTCCTGCGGTCGCTACCTGCTCCGACACCCTCGCTCCCAGGACAGGATGCAGGGCTACCTGGTACGTAGCAGTCATCTTAGCAGCCATCCTAGCAGCCATCCTAGCAGCCAGCCTAGCAGCCATCCTAGCAGCCATCCTAGCAGCCAGCCTAGCAGCCATCCTAGCAGTCATCCTAGCAGCCATCCTAGCAGCCATCCTAGCAGCCAGCCTAGCAGCCATCCTAGCAGCCATCCTAGCAGCCAGCCTAGCAGCCATCCTAGCAGCCATCCTAGCAGCCAGCCTAGCAGCCATCCTAGCAGCCATCCTAGCAGCCATCCTAGCAGCCAGCCTAGCAGCCATCCTAGCAGCCATCCTAGCAGCCAGCCTAGCAGCCATCCTAGCAGCCATCCTAGCAGCCAGCCTAGCAGCCATCCTAGCAGCCATCCTAGCAGCCATCCTAGCAGCCATCCTAGCAGCCATCCTAGCAGCCATCCTAGCAGCCATCCTAGCAGCCATCCTAGCAGCCATCCTAGCAGCCATCCTAGCAGCCATCCTAGCAGCCATCCTAGCAGCCATCCTAGCAGCCATCCTAGCAGCCATCCTAGCAGTCATCCTAGCAGCCATCCTAGCAGCCATCCTAGCAGCCATCCTAGCAGCCATCCTAGCAGCCATCCTAGCAGTCATCCTAGCAGCCATCCTAGCAGCCAGCCTAGCAGCCATCCTAGCAGCCATCCTAGCAGCCATCCTAGCAGCCATCCTAGCAGCCATCCTAGCAGCCATCCTAGCAGCCATCCTAGCAGTCATCCTAGCAGCCATCCTAGCAGCCATCCTAGCAGCCATCCTAGCAGCCATCCTAGCAGCCATCCTAGCAGCCATCCTAGCAGTCATCCTAGCTGCCATCCTAGCAGCCAGCCTAGCAGCCATCCTAGCAGCCATCCTAGCAGCCAGCCCAGCAGCCATCCTGGCAGCCATCGCCAGCAGTGTCTCGATGTGGGCGTGTCGTGATGTGGGCGTGTCGTGATGTGGGCGTGTGGTTCGGAGTGCGCAGGAGCAGGTGGCGCGGCTGAAGGCGGCGACGCTGCTGGACGCACGCTACGCTGCGCTGGTCGACAGCGCGCTCTGCGCTGCGGAGCCTCCGCCCGCCTGCGCGCGCAGCCCGGTGCGCAGGCTGCCGCCGCTGCACGCCTTCCTGCGCAGCCTGTTGCTCGACGTGGACGCCGCCGGCGTCGACAAGGTCACGCCTCCCCCCTCCCCCCACCCGCCCCGCAACAGAATTTACTTGACACATTTTTATCGTTTTGTGATGAGATTTTTTTATCAGGAATTTATGTGGATTTTTTGCAATTTTCCACACTTAATGAGCTTTCGAAATTGAATTGATTCGCACATAAATTCTAATTTAATTTTCATTCGGCATCATAAATGACGGTCATCAACATAGAGATTAAAATGTGCGTTCAAGCTGTCAAGCTGTCAAGGTGTCAAGGTGTCAAGGTGTCAAGCTGTCAAGCTGTCAAGGTGTCAAGGTGTCAAGGTGTCAAGGTGTGAAAGTAGAACGCGTTCGGGCACGCAGGCGTACTCGCTGCTCTCTCAACTCGACTGGTCGGACGCTGCGACTGCGCACTTCGTCTCGCGCTGCCTGGCGGACGCGCACCGAACCACGCAGCCGCGCGGCGCGCAGCTCGCGCAGCTGACTGCGCGGCTATCGCTGAACTGGCCACAGGTGGGCGTGTTCGTGGTGGACGCCGTCTTGGAGGACATCCAGCTGGGCATGGAACTGGACGTGCCCGCGATGAGTCAACGCCGCGTGGCAGCTGTCAGGTAGCTGTCAGGTAGCCGTCATGTAGCCGTCAGGTAGCCGTCAGGTAGCCGTCAGGTAGCCGTCAGGTAGCCTTGCCATCCCACACCCTGCCTTGCCATCCCACACCCTGCCTTGCCATCCCACACCCTGCCTTGCCATCCCACACCCTGCCTTGCCATCCCACACCCTGCCTTGCCATCCCACACCCTGCCTTGCCATCCCACACCCTGCCTTGCCATCCCACACCCTGCCTTGCCATCCCACACCCTGCCTTGCCATCCCACACCCTGCCTTGCCATCCCACACCCTGCCTTGCACGCTAGTTCCTCTAGAAGCGCCGCGGTGCGCGGTGGTGCGCAGGTACCTGGGCCAGCTGTACGTGTACCGCGTGGTGCACAACGCGGTCGTCTTCCTCGCGCTCTACACGCTGCTGTCGTACCGCCTCGCTGCCGACGCCCCCGACAGCCTGATCCGGGTACGTCGACACACCGTCATCGTTAGCTGCCACCGTTAGCTGCCATCGTTAGCTGCCATCGTTAGCTGCCATCGTTAGCTGCCATCGTTAGCTGCCATCGTTAGCTGCCACCGTTAGCTGCCATCGTTAGCTGCCATCGTTAGCTGCCATCGTTAGCTGCCATCGTTAGCTGCCATCGTTAGCTGCCACCGTTAGCTGCCATCGTTAGCTGCCATCGTTAGCTGCCATCGTTAGCTGCCATCGTTAGCTGCCATCGTTAGCTGCCATCGTTAGCTGCCATCGTTAGCTGCCATCGTTAGCTGCCATCGTTAGCTGCCATCGTTAGCTGCCATCGTTAGCTGCCATCGTTAGCTGCCATCGTTAGCTGCCATCGTTAGCTGCCACCGTTAGCTGCCATCGTTAGCTGCCATCGTTAGCTGCCATCGTTAGCTGCCATCGTTAGCTGCCATCGTTAGCTGCCATCGTTAGCTGCCATCGTTAGCTGCCATCGTTAGCTGCCATCGTTACCTGCCATCGTTACCTGCCATCGTTAGCTGCCATCGTTAGCTGCCATCGTTAGCTGCCATCGTTAGCTGCCATCGTTAGCTGCCATCGTTAGCTGCCATCGTTAGCTGCCATCGTTAGCTGCCATCGTTAGCTGCCATCGTTAGCTGCCATCGTTAGCTGCCATCGTTAGCTGCCATCGTTAGCTGCCATCGTTAGCTGCCACCGTTAGCTGCCACCGTTAGCTGCCATCGTTAGCTGCCATCGTTAGCTGCCATCGTTAGCTGCCATCGTTAGCTGCCACCGTTAGCTGCCATCGTTAGCTGCCATCGTTAGCTGCCATCGTTAGCTGCCATCGTTAGCTGCCACCGTTAGCTGCCATCGTTAGCTGCCATCGTTAGCTGCCATCGTTAGCTGCCATCGTTAGCTGCCATCGTTAGCTGCCATCGTTAGCTGCCACCGTTAGCTGCCATCGTTAGCTGCCATCGTTAGCTGCCATCGTTAGCTGCCATCGTTAGCTGCCATCGTTAGCTGCCATCGTTAGCTGCCACGAGCTTCACTAAGTGACGAGTGTCGAGCGCGCCGGGCCTGTCTGCTGCTGCAGGTGCGGCTCATCTGCAGCCTCCTCGAAGTCTGCGGGGCGTACTTCTACAAGGGCGACGCTGCGCAGAAACTCGACTACTTCCTCGCGTTCTTCCAGCATCACTTCCACGCGAAGCGCGCCCATCCCGTGTGGACCACGCGCCCCTTCCCGACCGCCTGTGTCTCCTACTTCAAGTAAGTGTACTAAGAACCTCTCAGCGGAGGAACTTTGAACTAGGAGCTAGGAGCTAGGAGCTGGGAGCTAGGAGCTGGGAGCTGGGAGCTAGGAGCTAGGAGCTAGGAGCTAGGAGCTGGGAGCTAGGAGCTAGGAGCTGGGAGCTAGGAGCTAGGAGCTAGGAGCTAGGAGCTGGGAGCTAGGAGCTAGGAGCTGGGAGCTGGGAGCTAGGAGCAAGGAGCTAGGAGCTAGGAGCTAGGAGCTAGGAGCTAGGAGCTAGGAGCTAGGAGCTGGGAGCTGGGAGCTAGGAGCTAGGAGCTAGGAGCTAGGAGCTGGGAGCTAGGAGCTAGGAGCTGGGAGCTGGGAGCTAGGAGCAAGGAGCTAGGAGCTAGGAGCTAGGAGCTAGGAGCTAGGAGCTAGGAGCTAGGAGCTGGGAGCTGGGAGCTAGGAGCTAGGAGCTAGGAGCTAGGAGCTAGGAGCTAGGAGCTAGGAGCTAGGAGCTAGGAGCTGGGAGCTGGGAGCTAGGAGCAAGGAGCTAGGAGCTAGGAGCTAGGAGCTGGGAGCTAGGAGCTAGGAGCTAGGAGCTTGGAGCTGGGAGCTAGGAGCTGGGAGCTAGGAGCTAGGAGCTGGGAGCTAGGAGCTAGGAGCTGGGAGCTAGGAGCTGGGAGCTAGGAGCTAGGAACTAGGAGCTAGGAGCTGGGAGCTATGAGCTAGGAGCTGGGAGCTGTGTTTTAAGAACCTCCCAGTGACCACGGTGTGACCACGGTGTGACCACGGTGTGACCACGGTGTGACCATGGTGTGACCACGGTGTGACCACGGTGTGACCACGGTGTGACCACGGTGTGACCACGGTGTGACCACGGTGTGACCACGGTGTGACCACGGTGTGACCACGGTGTGACCACGGTGTGACCACGGTGTGACCACGGTGTGACCACAGTGTGACCACGGTGTGACCACGGTGTGACCACGGTGTGACCACGATGTGACCACGATGTGACCACGATGCAGGGAGACCGTGACGCGGCTGCGCCCCGCTGCGCTCGCCGCGGACTACGCTAGCAGCGCGCGCAGCGTGCAACAAGTCCTGGCGCAGCTGCACACGGAGATGCCCGATGTTTACCAACCGATGGCGCCCGAAGTCGAGGTGAGTGACGTCATCACGTTCTTGTCTGCCTCTTCGATGGGCTGACGTTAATGTCAGCCTGAGTAAACTGTGCCTGGAGCCTCTGTTTTGAAATGCACTTCACCTGACCTGTTAATTTCTAGCAAAATTCGCTCAACAGTTTTCCCCGCCTCTTCTAATCCTACCTTTCCTGACCCGACCCAACTTTCCAACCCAATTCATGTATTTGAATCATCTGTTTTCCAATCCATTTAAAAGATGAGTTGACACATATTATATTCATGGACCTTGGAGCACGGATAACTCAAGCACAGTAAAGTGTCTTCCGTGCGCCCCAGCGGCTGACAGGGCGGGGTGATTGTCAGGCCGCGTCACAAAACCTCGGTGTTGCGTACAGGCCTGGAACGTCGCCGGCGTCGTGGACGCGTCGTGCCCTGCTTCCTGCGAGCACGCCGTTGACGGGGAGGAGGACGCCGTTGACGAGGAGGACGCCGTTGACGAGGAGGACGACGACTTCCAGGTGCGCGCAGGGCTGCCCTAGGACCCACTAGCCACTAGCCACTAGCCACTAGCCACTAGCCACTAGCCACTACTAGCCACTAGCCACTAGCCACTAGCCACTAGCCACTAGCCACTAGCCACTAGCCACTAGCCACTAGCCACTAGCTAGCCACTAGCCACTAGCCACTAAGGTATAGAGTCTTACGGATGTCCACGTCTTTGCGCAGCGACGCCTAGACGCGCTGTTGGAGCAGAGCGCGCAGCACGTAGTGGAACCAGCGCGCTGCGCAGCCGTCTCGCTGCCGCTGCGCATGCTGCGCCGGCTGCGCGAGCCCGCGGCTGCGCCCGACGACACGTTGATGATGGTGACGCTGATGCTGCGCAAGGGAGGCAAGACGCAGTACAAGCGCTTGCTGCTTCCAAGAGATGCGCGTCTTCTGCACAAGCAGCAGCTCACCGAGAAGGTGGGTGGGGTTGAGCAGCCGCGCGCCGCTTGCCGGCTGGCTGGGTGACCGTCCAACACCTTCGGTCGGTGATGACTGTGAGAAAGCCAGCTGCCGAGGCCTAGAAACTTTGGATTCTTTTAATTAAGTTTTTCTCATTCGTAGCATTAACCACATATATGTATTTGGTACTGTATATTTTTTAGTATTTCAGCTGTACGTTGACGCTTAAAGAAGCTCTCCGATTTGATTATTAGATTTTAAATATTGTCGAGTATACCAATGAAAGTGACATGCCGTTAACGTCAAGCAAGAGGCTTCGCGCCAAAGAGAAAATGTGCGATCACTTAGCCCCAGATTTAAAATAAATAAAATTTAAACGGAATGTCACTTTCATTGGTATACTTGACAATACATAAAATCTAAAAATCAAATCGGAGAGCTTCTTTAAGAGCTGAGATCGTGTATAAGTGCCAAACGAATTCCCCTCAATATTACATAAGAGGACGTAGGTAAGTGAAACGTTGTTCTAAGTTGTAACTGATTGCGCTGGAGCTTTCATTTCTAACCAAGCCGCCTAGGCAGCGCTGACGATGCTTTCCAACAATCCTATACTCCGACAGAGTTTCCCATTTTATTATTACAGCTTTTTAAGACATTTGGTTATTTTTAGGTTCAGTAATTCCGATTTGATTTTCGGCATTTGCGTCGGCTGCCTGGTTTGGCGGCGTTGGGACGCCGGTGACCAAGCGGTGACCAAGCGGTGACCAAGCGGTGACCAAGCGGTGTCTGTCATCTGCACGCAGGCCGAGCTGGCGGAGAAGGAGCGCATCAAGAGGCTCACCCTGGACATCAACCGGCGGCTGCAGCAGGAGGAGGAGCTCCAGCCCTGCGCGTCCAGCGCCCTTCTTCCCTTCGGCGCCGGGTACTAGTACCAGCTGCTTGCTGCTTGCTGCTTGCTGCTTGCTGCTTGCTGCTTGCTGCTTGCTGCTTGCTGCTTGCTGCTTGCTGCTTGCTGCTCGCTGCTTGCTGCTAGCTGCTTGCTGCTTGCTGCTTGCTGCTCGCTGCTCGCTGCTTGCTGCTCGCTGCTTGCTGCTCGCTGCTTGCTGCTTGCTGCTTGCTGCTTGCTGCTTGCTGCTTGCTGCTTGCTGCTTGCTGCTTGCTGCTTGCTGCTTGCTGCTTGCTGCTTGCTGCTTGCTGCTTGCTGCTTGCTGCTTGCTGCTTGCTGCTTGCTGCTTGCTGCTTGCTGCTTGCTGCTTGCTGCTTGCTGCTTGCTGCTTGCTGCTTGCTGCTTGCTGCTTGCTGCTTGCTGCTTGCTGCTTGCTGCTTGCTGCTTGCTGCTTGCTGCTTGCTGCTTGCTGCTTGCTGCTTGCTGCTTGCTGCTTGCTGCTTGCTGCTTGCTGCTTGCTGCTTGCTGCTTGCTGCTTGCTGCTTGCTGCATGCTGCTTGCTGCTTGCTGCTTGCTGCTTGCTGCTTGCTGCTTGCTGCTTGCTGCTCGCTGCTCGCTGCTCGCTGCTCGCTGCTCGCTGCTCGCTGCTCGCTGCTTGCTGCTTGCTGCTTGCTGCTTGCTGCTTGCTGCTTGCTGCTTGCTGCTTGCTGCTTGCTGCTTGCTGCTCGCTGCTTGCTGCTCGCTGCTCGCTGCTCGCTGCTCGCTGCTCGCTGCTCGCTGCTCGCTGCTCGCTGCTCGCTGCTTGCTGCTTGCTGCTTGCTGCTTGCTGCTTGCTGCTTGCTGCTTGCTGCTTGCTGCTTGCTGCTTGCTGCTTGCTGCTTGCTGCTTGCTGCTTGCTGCTTGCTGCTTGCTGCTTGCTGCTTGCTGCTTGCTGCTTGCTGCTTGCTGCTTGTTGCTTGCTGCTCGCTGCTCGCTGCTTACTGCTTGCTGCTTGCTGCTTGCTGCTTGCTGCTTGCTGCTTGCTGCTTGCTGCTTGCTGCTTGCTGCTTGCTGCTTGCTGCTTGCTGCTTGCTGCTTGCTGCTTGCTGCTTGTTGCTTGCATTATCCAAATTTTTAAATACCCATTAAACGATAGTGCTTAAATCGACTCTCTGTGATATACGTTGTTAAAACTGTTCAAAAATTGTATATATATATTTATTTTTTATTGTTGGTTGTTGTACTGATTTGTATTTATTGATTGAAAATATTTCTAGAGTATGAGATAATTGAAGCGACGGTTGTTTTCGAGTGGAGCGAGAGGGTCGAATGTTCGGCGATAATTTAGCAGCTTATTCGATGACGTTCGAAATTTAGCCGTCGTGAAATTACTCGAATATCTTAAAACGTAAGAATCGATTTAAAGAAAAACTGTTTAATTGATTTGCTTCAAAATAACACACAGAACAATTTGTCAACATCAGTTAACGATAAATATTATTTGATTGCAAAAAGCTGCAAAAACGCAAAAAAAGGCGTATTAAAAAAGTCATAAAAGCGCCATTTACAAGAGAAGTGTGAAGCAGACAACAATGAAATTTTCACACAAACATCTAATAGTGAGGGTCAACATATCCTGAAAGTTTCGACAAATTATATTCATATGCTTGGCCTCCAGAGTGCAAAACCTGTTTGAAAAAACTGGAAAATTTCGTAAAAACTTAATTCCATAAAAATTACTCATCCGATTTGCTTAAAAAACGTGGCAGATCAAATTTCAGAGAAAACGAAGGTCCACAGAAATTTTCATCAAAATCGGTTTCGGCGTTTGGCCTGTAGATTGCGAGATAACACAAAAAAAAACTTTAAGAATTTTTAGCAGTAAAGTGTAATTAAACATATTTCTTTCACTCGCTTTTTTCGAACCAAGAATTGTGCGAGCTGTATATTGTGGGAGGAGGGCGGTCGCTGTGATTTTACTTACCATGCAGGGGATGACATTCCTTGCGCCCCGAGCCGCATAATTTCTGTTGACAGATTGCTCAACACGTGGGATATTTAGCTCTGCTCCCACTCGTTCCTATTCATTAACGGAATTAGAAGATAATTGGTAATTGGTAGAAGTTTACTTTGAGAAAGAACAATTCTCAATTACAGCCCTCTATCTTTGCCTAACTTGCTTTTCTCGACAGTTTAAAAGTAATGTTTAACAAAAGTTTCAGTTGGCCCAGCAGAATTCGACGAAGGAGAGCGTTTCGCAAGGAAACTGTGTCGAGCCGGGAGCCTGGAGCCTGGCTAACGCATGATGTAGTATTTGACCGAATCCCGGGGTGTGGGTGTGCGGGAGGGGAGGGGTGTGGGGGGTGCAGGGGAGAATTGGCGGCCGGCCAGACAACAGCCCCATTCACTGAAAACCTCCCGCTTGTCAATGGACCCAAGACACCCTGGCGTCGCCGGCGCCGTGGAGCACGGAACACGGCGTATCGATCTAGTCAACGCCGTGGAGCACGGAACACGGCGTATCGATCTAGTCAACGCCGTGGAGCACGGAACACGGCGTATCGATCTAGTCAACTCTCAACCTTGTCCACCGATGACGAACCGCTCGACAAACTTGATGCCCTACCGAACAACATCTCGATTAACCCCACCCCCCGCCCCCCGCCCCCGCGCAGACTCAAACTCATTCATGGGCTCATCTCCAGCGCCAGCGTGGGAGGGAGAGTTTTCTGATCGCCCCGATGGGACAGTCAGCAGTCAGCAGTCAGCAGTCAGCAGTCAGCAGTCAGCAGTCAGCAGTCAGCAGTCAGCAGTCAGCAGTCAGCAGTCAGCAGTCAGCAGTCAGCGACCAGCGGAACTCGATGCTGTTAAACGCGCTGAGCGCCGTGTCGTGTCGCCAGCTGATTGACGCCGACGCCGACGCCGACGCCGACGCCGACGCCGACGCCGACGCCGACGCCGACGCCGACGCCGACGCCGACGCCGACGCCGACGCCGACGGAATACCGATGCTGGCTGCATTGAGGGTCGAGTCCGTGACTCCAATCCTGCTGGTTCCTCGTCCGCTCTTCCTTCGGCGGTGGTCAGTGTTACCAACCAAACGCGCAGGATGCCGGTTTATCATTGATCAACTCGCCGAAACGCCGTCTCAAACATCCCCAAATTAGAGAATTGACAAAAATTGATTTATTCAAAATAATTATTGAGTACTCGCAGAGTTAACAAGCTCGAGTTTCGCGCAACCTTGTGGAGCTTCGCTAAAAAGGGCCAGCCCTAATGGTCTGCCCTTGAAACTGCTTACCACATTGACCAGCGAGCTCCTTGCGCCATCTCTCAAAACAATCCCTATTTCTTGCAGGCGTCGCATCTGTTGACCCGCCGCACGGGCGTCGCGACGTCGACTCGACGCCGTCGCGTGACGTCAACGTGGAGGGGTGGGGGGGGGGGGGGGGGGGGGGGGCATGAATGGCCGCCGCCGCCGCCGCTGCGTGAGGTCAGCAGTCGGCTCTCTGCTGTCGGCGAGCAGCGAGCAGCGAGCAGCGAGCGACCAGTTGGTGGTCGGACGCTGTGTTGACGACATCTCCCTGGACGAGGCACCGCGATCTCGCCGCGATCTCGCCGCGCTCCGCGCTCCACAGCCACGAGGACACCTGCATCGGTGAGTTGACGTCGTCGCCTCCCCCCACGCTTCCACGCGCTTCCCGTTGTTGCCGGGGTTTTGCGGCAGCGTCTGTCACAGCGTCTGTCACTGTGTCTGTCACAGCGTCTGTCACTGCGTCTGTCACTGCGTCTGTCACTACGTCTGTCACCTCGATGCTGACAGACGTCAGCCTGGCAGCCACCGCCGGACTGTCACGTTGCCCGCGTGTCGGCGTCGGCGTCGGCGTCGGCATCGGCGTCGGCGTCGTGTGATTGGCAGAAAGCTGCGGCGCTGCGTCAAGCGGCCAACGTCCGCCTCGGCGCTGGACACGCGGCGGAAAAAAAACCAGCGAGCAATTATTTTCATTCTCTAATGACCCGAGGACAGAGCGAAATAATGGCAAAGAATCACGGAGTGCCGTGCCGTGAAAGTCTGCGGCTGCTGCGCTGCATCGCGGTGCGACGTCTGGACGGCTGCTGCCGGCGACGGTGAAATCAGCGACGCCGACGCCGACGCCGACGCCGACGCCGACCGTGACGGAGGAGTTTTATCGGCGTCACCGCGTGCGCAAGGCAGACTGTACGACCGCGATGTTGGCTCACAGCACGATGGGACGAGCACACTTTAAACTGGTGCTAATCGCCGTCGTAATACACTAAACGCAGTAGATGATATTTGTCGAGAATAAAGCATGCAGCGCGCAGGTAAGCAACGAGTTGTTTGCGTTGATTACACACCCTCGGCGTGATTGCAGCCAGAGTCTGCGATGCGATGCGATGCGATGCGATGCGATGCGGTGCGATGCGATGCGATGCGATGCGATGCGATGCGATGCGATGCGATGCGATGCGTTTGTTGTTCAAGTTAGCAGATCAGACGGAACATGCGGCTTCGCTGTATCGTCGCTCGAAGGGTTCCCTGTCCGCCGCAAGGCAAACTTGCCCTGCGCCGAAGTCGCACCGTCGAGTCAACACAGATAGTTTCCACGCCGCGAAGAATGGGTGTGCAGTGTGCTGGCTCGCATAACCCTGCATAACCCGGCATAACCCTGCATAACCCGGCATCGCCAAGCTTAACCCGGCAGTTAGCACATGCTTGCGAGCCGGCTGTCAGACAGCGCTTTCGTTGTGCGCTGCTCGCAGGGAAGCCATGTGCCGACGGCCGAGCCCGCCCCTAAGTTAATAGACTGTTGGCTCGCTAATTCCCCGGCTGGCTGGCTGGCTGGCTGGCTTGCAAACCGCATGTCAACAAGCTGGTCATGCCCATCGCACGGCCAGCGAAACAATGGCCGGCTCGGCTGCCCACTTAAGACTGCTCACCGCGCGTCCTCCGCGTTACAGCTCGCTGTGTATACAGCTACCTGTCCAAACAAAGTAATGGACAAATTTCAAAATGTTGCCGGTAATTCGTAGACAAAAGCCGGTGTAGGTAAAACCCCTCGCCCTCGCGCTCGCCCTACAAACTTACAGACATTCCACTGCGACTGCGTCGAAACGTTCTGGCGAGGCTTGGGCTATAAATCATTATAGGTTAGAGAGGTGACTGATAACTTGATAAAGGCATCCTCACGAAGGAATTTTAATTAGCTGCAGCTAATGGCTAAGTACTCTCTCGGCTGTGTCGTTCGGTGAACGTTGCCCCGACCACAACTCGGCGACGTCGGGCGTCGCGGCGGCGGCGGCGGCGTCGGCGAGACGCGGGTCATTTCGAACTTCAAGTGCAGGCGTTGCATTGATTGCGTGTCATTCACAACATTCCCGGCTTGCTCCGTGAGCCGTCGCCTTGGGTCGCATGTTGCTGACTGAATGGGGTCGCCGTGGGGAGCTGGTCGACCAGCGTCGCTAACGCTCGCATCTCTGCATCTCAACGGGCAAGAAGCTCGGAGCTCGGAGCTCGGAGCATGGAGCATGGAGCATGGAGCATGGAGCATGGAGCATGGAGCATGGAGCATGGAGCATGGAGCATGGAGCAGGGAACACGGAGCACGGAGCACGGAGCACGGAGCATGGAGCACGGAGCACGTAGCACGGAGCACGGAGCACGGAGCACGGAGCACAGAGCATGGAGCATGGAGCATGGAGCATGGAGCATGGAGCATGGAGCATGGAGCATGGAGCATGGAGCAGGGAACACGGAGCACGGAGCACGGAGCATAAAGCATGGAGCACGGAGCACGTAGCACGGAGCACGGAGCTCGTAGCACGGAGCTCGTAGCACGGAGCACGTAGCACGGAGCACGGAGCACGGAGCACGGAGCACGGAGCTCGTAGCACGGAGCACGTAGCGCGGAGCTCGGAGCACGGGACAGAGCACGGGACAGAGCACGGGTCAGCCTGTTCGAGCGAAGTGTGAACTGAGATGAATGAACGGCGCCGGCGCGTCTGACAGAATCAGAACACTAGTAGCAAGTGTTGGATAGTGAATCATATGAGCTGGTGATAAACACGGTGACTTTTTGACCTATCCTGTTACATGCATGAAAGTTAGTCACTCTGATGACGCTGCTCGCTTTTGGCGGTGTCGACTTGTGTGTTGGCGGCGAATGCAAGCAACGAGTCGCGGCTTACGTTGAGTATACATAACACCCATGTACCGAGCACCGGGCACCGAGCACCGAGCACCGAGCACCGAGCACCGAGCACCGAGCACCGAGCCGAGATTCAAGATTCAAGGAATTGTGATACATCGCGCTCGATTCGACGCGTCCGCAGCCTTGCAAATTACTAATTAAAAAGCTGCTAATTGCTAATATTATTGTCATTCAATTAGCACAGCAAATGAATCACGCTTGAACTGGAAGGAGATGGAGATGTAGGAAGTGCCGCGATAAGAACACAACGACATTTTAACTGGCCGGCGATTGATTCCAATCATTGGAAGCGAATCTTTCCGAGAGCAGCGAGATCCAGCCTCGAGACACAGTCCAATGACTAGAGTGTACAATGCACGCAGTGTCATCATTTGACCGCATGACACCTGTCAATCATGCTTTAAAAACTTACTGTAAATCAACATTTGCGACGACTTATTGTCATCAGTAGATTTATTTTTATATTCGTGATCTGTTTGGTAACAAATGAAAACATGTTTTCGAAGCCAATCAAGCGTAAGCGGAAGCAGGCATCTAATGCAGGTTGGTGGTGGGACTGGGTTGCTTGGACCGGCGACTACCTAAGCCCGTCCCCGTGCGCGTTGACGTGATCCCGGCCGTCCGCTGCAGCAGCCACCGTGCCCAGCTCGCTGCAGCGTCGTGTCGGTAAACCACGCTGACCCTTGTCCTTGTTTCAGCGTGCGCAGCCACGGGTCCAGATGGCTGCCGCTGCGCCGAGGCTGCTGCTCCTGGCGGCCTGCGCCATCGCCGGCCTCCGCGCGAAGACCGCGGAACACATCTTCGGTGAGTGCACGCCGGTGTCTGGCTCCTCCACCTTTACCAAGTGCATGCCTTCCTGCGTTTCACTGCATCGCCTCCGTGCGTGTCCGTGGTGACACCGCGTCGGAGCCCGGCAAACGCCCTCCCCGTGGCAGCGGACGAACGGGGCGCTTATCACATCGCCGATCGGCCTGTAATTGCAAGGCAGCAGCGGTCGATGGCCTTCGCCGCGACGCGCAGCCAAACAGCCGAACATTCGCACAAAACGTGATAGCATTCTTTTCTCGATCTCGAGTCGACTGGATTGACAGCGCTGGTCCGGGCATCTCCGATCATTCATCCAGCCCCGCCGACCTGCGTCGGACGGGCTCGTCATTTCTCACGTCCCGCGCCGTGCGTGCGTGTGCGTGTGCGTGTGTTTGGGTACGTCACGATTCCACACACGAATCGGCGACCGGCGGATCGATGTCTGCGTCATCCGTCGCAGCGACGCGGCGGGCGTCGCCGTCGTGCATCGCTCTCAGAGACCCGCGACGGCGCCCGGCGTCGTACGAACTTTAAGGAAGCTCGTAGCTCGTAGCTCGTCGCTCGTAGCTCGTGGCTCGTGGCTCGTGGCTCGTAGCTCGTAGCTCGTAGCTCGTAGCTCGTAGCTCGTAGCTCGTAGCTCGTAGCTCGTAGCTCGTAGCTCGTAGCTCGTAGCTCGTGGCTCGTAGCTCGTAGCTCGTAGCTCGTAGCTCGTAGCTCGTAGCTCGTAGCTCGTAGCTCGTGGCTCGTAGCTCGTGGCTCGTAGCTCGTAGCTCGTAGCTCGTAGCTCGTAGCTCGTAGCTCGTAGCTCGTAGCTCGTGGCTCGTAGCTCGTAGCTCGTAGCTCGTAGCTCGTAGCTCGTAGCTCGTAGCTCGTAGCTCGTAGCTCGTAGCTCGTAGCTCGTAGCTCGTAGCTCGTAGCTCGTAGCTCGTAGCTCGTAGCTCGTAGCTCGTAGCTCGTAGCTCGTAGCTCGTAGCTCGTAGCTCGTAGCTCGTAGCTCGTAGCTCGTAGCTCGTAGCTCGTAGCTCGTAGCTCGTAGCTCGTGGCTCGTAGCTCGTAGCTCGTAGCTCGTAGCTCGTAGCTCGTAGCTCGTAGCTCGTAGCTCGTGGCTCGTAGCTCGTGGCTCGTAGCTCGTAGCTCGTAGCTCGTAGCTCGTGGCTCGTGGCTCGTGGCTCGTAGCTCGTAGCTCGTAGCTCGTAGCTCGTAGCTCGTGGCTCGTGGCTCGTGGCTCGTAGCTCGTGGCTCGTGGCTCGTAGCTCGTAGCTCGTAGCTCGTAGCTCGTAGCTCGTAGCTCGTAGCTCGTAGCTCGTAGCTCGTAGCTCGTAGCTCGTAGCTCGTAGCTCGTGGCTATTCGAGTATTCGAGAATGCGACAGAGGAACAGATATCGCCGCGACACATCTTAAGCATTCTCTTCATCAACGTGAACTGCAGCAGCAGCAGCAGCAGCAGCAGCAGCAGCAGCAGCAGCAGAAGCGACGAGCGACGAGCTTTGTGTTCCGTCGCAGCAGCAGGCTGACAAATCTGTTGCGTCGAGCGAATTGATTTCGAGATGTATCATTCTGTCTGCTTGGGCAAGTTGGAAGGCGGGCGGGCGGTTGCAGACAGGGCTGGTGTGTGTGTGTGTGTGGGTGTGTGGAGACCTCGGCCTGTGCTCCTGCCGCCTCGATCACCTCTTTCTCGGCCCGCTGAAAACATCGAGCTCATTCGCAGCGTGGTGTACCAGGCCATCGTTACACCCTGCTGGGGTGAAGCTTGCTGTTGCTGCTTGCTGCTCGCTGCTTGCTGCTTGCTGCTCGCTGCTTGCTGCTTGCTGCTCGCTGCTTGCTGCTTGCTGCTTGCTGCTTGCTGCTCGCTGCTCGCTGCTCGCTGCTCGCTGCTTGCTGCTTGCTGCTCGCTGCTTGCTGCTTGCTGCTTGCTGCTTGCTGCTTGCTGCTTGCTGCTTGCTGCTCGCTGCTTGCTGCTTGCTGCTTGCTGCTCGCTGCTTGCTGCTTGCTGCTTGCTGCTTGCTGCTCGCTGCTTGCTGCTTGCTGCTTGCTGCTTGCTGTTGCTGCTTGCTGCTTGCTGCTTGCTGCTTGCTGCTTGCTGCTCGCTGCTCGCTGCTCGCTGCTCGCTGCTCGCTGCTCGCTGCTTGCTGCTTGCTGCTTGCTGCTTGCTGCTCGCTGCTCGCTGCTCGCTGCTCGCTGCTTGCTGCTCGCTGCTCGCTGCTTGCTGCTTGCTGCTTGCTGCTTGCTGCTCGCTGCTTGCTGCTCGCTGCTCGCTGCTTGCTGCTCGCTGCTCGCTGCTTGCTGCTTGCTGCTTGCTGCTTGCTGCTCGCTGCTCGCTGCTTGCTGCTCGCTGCTCGCTGCTTGCTGCTATGGGGCAACCAACAGCCGGCCTTGCGACGTGCTTGTGCTACGTAATGTACTGCCTCCCGTTCTTCAATGTTTACTTAGCGTCTATAGACCTACCGGCTTATAAAATTCGCCAACGATTTTCGCGAAATTTTTCATGCAATTTTTTATTAGTGTACTTAGATGGGTCAGTGTGTAGCTTGGTCGAGCGCTGGCGGAGAGATGACCTTCTAGCTAGGTTTCTTAGGTGCGTTTGAACAAAAAACACACACACACACACATACCAAACGTGAGTGTGAATTGGAACAAAGATGTAATTATTAAATTCAAAGTGAAATACGAGTCCCTCCAGGTGAGTGTTTGCTGGGTGCTTGCTGAGATTGCTCGGAGACCCGACGGAGACGTCTGCAAATGCACGCCGGCGCTCGGTGGCTGGAGCAAGCGGCTGACATGCGGAAATCGCCCGCACGCACGCAGGCGCATATCGCATTCCGAGCCCACGTACCGGCATCCAAGGTTCCAGCAGCAGCAGCAGCAGCAGCAGCAGCAGCAGCAGCAGCAGCAGCAGCAGCAGCAGCAGCAGCAGCAGCAGCAGCAGCAGCAGCAGCAGCAGCAGCAGCAGCAGCAGCAGCAGCAGCAGCAGCAGCAGCAGCAGCAGCAGCAGCAGCAGCAGCAGCAGCAGCAGCAGCAGCAGCAGCAGCAGCAGCAGCAGCAGCAGCAGCAGCAGCAGCAGCAGCAGCAGCAGCAGCAGCAGCAGCAGCAGCAGCAGCAGCAGCAGCAGCAGCAGCAGCAGCAGCAGCAGCAGCAGCAGCAGCAGCAGCAGCAGCAGCAGCAGCAGCAGCAGCAGCAGCAGCAGCAGCAGCAGCAGCAGCAGCAGCAGCAGCAGCAGCAGCGTGCAACACACGTCGATTCGCCGCTGCCGCGACTCGCTGCTTGCTGACAGCCCGCCTCGCATCGGATGCTGTGACGAGGGTCGCTGCAGCTCGCTATCTGGCGTGGTCATCTCGCCCCGTTGGTGGCCGACATGTCTTCATCTCCTCGCCAATCATCTCGAAGCTGGCTGCATCGGTGCATCTGTAGGGTTTGTCCATCTTGCGTGGGGTGGACCATCTCGTTCAGCTTGCTGCTGCGGCTGCCAGCTTGCTGAGGGAGGCAGGGTGGGCAGAGCGGGGAGGGCGCCCGCCGACGAGGATGCTACGTAATAGTATCACGTCAAATTTCTTGCTAATCGAAGCTGGGCCTTGTCTCGTTTCTTTTTCAACTCGGAATATGGGTGGTCCACATTTCAAGCAATTCGGTGGTGAGGGATCGGCCGGCTCAGCAAACAAAGGTTGATCAGACTTAATATGTGACTCGGTGGCCGCTGCAGCCAGCTTCTTGTTATCTCATAAATAACCACAAATCTCCGACTCGAGTCTCCCACTCCTGCCATCGGCCGCGCTGGCTTCAATCGGGCTGCACTCCACCTTACGTCACCTTACTCCATCTTAGGTCACCTTATTCCACCTTACGTCACCTTACTCCATCTTACTCCATGGCGAGGAGTCGGTGGACTAGGACGCCGACGCCGACGCCGACGCCGGTGTCCGGTGTCGCGAGTGAGTCAAGCAGCTCGCCGTGACGCACGCTCCCCGCCGCCATCTTGCCTCCCCCGCGCACCCCGCGAGTGCCTGGTCCATGCAGCAGCAAGACGCCAGCAATTCGCGGCAGTTTCTGCAGGCAATGTCTCACTGCGACCTACACTGCTGTCGAGTGCAAAGAAAGAAATATTACGGCTTTAGGACCCCCGGTCGTTTGGATCCCTGCCATGTCTTTCGTTTGCATGTTCGTGCTGATCGCGCCCTGGTGGCGATCGGGACGGGTATCAACCCCTGAGGGTGTCCCCCCACCCCCCTGGCAACGGGCGTCGGGGTTTCCCGCACGCTGCGCCCACCGACGTCGCCCCAAGGTCCGCGCCATGCGCGCTGGACGCACCTGGCCGCCGCCGCCGCCGCCGCCGCCGGCTTGTTTGTTCTGTCCACGGGCCGCCGGGACACGATGATTCGCTGATCGGTATGCGCTCGGCGGCGGCGGCGGCTTGCTAACCACAGGGCACGGGACCAAGAGCACTCCAAGGGACCGCCTGGGAAGGCAGAGAGCACGCCGACCTATTATGGACTTCTCTCTCTCTTTCTCTCTATCGCTCTCTCTCTCAATGTTTGCTTTGTTTTAACCGGCGACTGGAGATTCCCGTGGCCGCCACACACGGCGCTGCCCATTAGTAGGAGGGGGCGGGGGGGTCGCTGCGCGGCTGCACCCTTACCCTGCCTGCCGCTGCGCATGGCAGGCAGGCAGGCAGGCAGGCAGGCAGGCAGGCAGGCAGGCAGGCAGGCAGGCAGGCAGGCAGGCAGGCAGGCAGGCAGGCAGGCAGGCAGGCAGGCAGGCAGGCAGGCAGGCAGGCAGGCAGGCAGGCAGGCAGGCAGGCAGGCAGGCAGGCAGGCAGGCAGGCAGGCAGGCAGGCAGGCAGGCAGGCAGGCAGGCAGGCAGGCAGGCAGGCAGGCAGGCAGGCAGGCAGGCAGGCAGGCAGGCAGGCAGGCAGGCAGGCAGGCAGGCAGGCAGGCAGGCAGGCAGGCAGGCAGGCAGGCAGGCAGGCAGGCAGGCAGGCAGGCAGGCAGGCAGGCAGGCGCCAGGCGCCGGCATAAGGGCGCGGCTGACGACAGGGTGCGACGGAATTCCACCCCGCAAGTCCGACCGCTGTGACCACCCTGCGTGGCTCCTCACCGACGTGCAACGCATCGCGGGGAATGTCGCTCGATGTGATACCACGGCTCGGAATCGATGCTCGTCTCTCGCAGATGTCGACTCGCTATCGCGCTTTACGCAGAAGACGCCCACGCAGCGCAGACAACGACGTGGTCAGGTGTTCACGAGTTCCAGCTGCATCAGTGACGTACCCATCGCATCGCATCGCATCGCATCGCATCGCATCGCATCGCATCGCATCGCATCGCATCGCATCGCATCGCATCGCATCGCATCGCATCGCATCGCATCGCATCGCATCGCATCGCATCGCATAGCATCGCATCGCAACGCATCGCATCGCATCGCATTGCATCGCATCGCATCGCATCGCATCGCATCGCATCATATCGCATCGCATCGCATCGCATCGCATCGCAACGCATCGCATCGCATCGCAACGCATCGCATCGCATCGCATCACAACGCATCACCTAGAGCGATGGCTGTTGGCCGGCACCCGGTCACAGGTGTGCTGGTCCCTGGCCGCCTCGCTGTCTGCCAGCTCCTCGCTTCTTTGTTTAGCTGGACGGACACTCGAACAGGCGACGCGTGGACTGCCAAGTGGCGAAATCCAACTCAGATGTGTTGATTTGTGTGCGAGTGATGCTGCATGTGCGTTGTGATGTGCGGCCACTCGGCGCAGCGGCTCTCGTGTTTCTCGTCAACAATTCGTCCAGTCATCGCCGGCAGCCTTCGCCCGACGAGTTGAAGAACCGAGCCGCAGAGAAGGAGGAATGCCTGTCTTCGAGCTGCTAGCCAGCGATGCGATGCGATGCGATGCGATGCGATGCGATGCGATGCGATGCGATGCGATGCGATGCCAGTGATCTTCCAGGGACCGAGTCTCCCGAACCTCGACCCGGTGTCTCTCTGCTGCTCACGTTTGCGTTCAGACGACCTCTCGGCCAACAATCCAGGCCATCGTAGCGTAGAAATCCGAGCCACGTCTCGTGACGTCACTTAGAAGCTGGTCTGCAGACTGCAGCTGAACGCGGGTTGGAGTCGCACGTGTTGCTGCTGCTGCTGCTGCTGCTGCTGCTGCTGCTGCTGCTGCTGCTGCTGCTGCTGCTGCTGCTGCTGCTGCTGTAGAAGTGAATCAGTAAAAGTGCTGATGCTGACACTTGGCTTCCTGGAGCCGGGCTACCCCAACGCTGGATGACGTCACCGTGCAGACGTCTCACCATAACATGCGGTCGGCAAGCGCCATCATAAACAATGATTCACGTGTTAACTTAGCTCAAAATTCACCCGCTCTTGAGACAGTCGACAAGATTAATTGGTTCGCTAAAGTGGGAAATTCTATCCGTGCACCATTTCTCCGGTGAATTGTCGGGAGGTATTCTAGTCTAAGACATCCCGGCAGACGGAGGTTCGAACTTCGAAGCTAAGAAACGTGCTGTGAGTGAAGCAGTTTGTACGCCATGGCTTGGTGGCAGCCAGCGCTAGCTGCGGCAGTCACGAGAGGCTACACTGTGTCTCAGCGCCGCTTGGAAGCAGCCGCGATGCGAGCAGCAGCCACCCCGCCGTGGTCACAATGGCGGCTCTGTTAACACACGGGACGGCGTCACGGCAAGGAGGCCGTGCGTTTGCCCGCTGACGCACACACTGCCGGTTGGGACATTCCTGCGTGCAGTCGGCGACATCAATGCCGCCATTGTGCTCTTTGCGCCGGCGCCAGCTACGACTATCCTCAGCCTAGCCAAGCACAGGCAAGCACAGGCAAGCACAGGCAAGCACAGGCAAGCACAGGCAAGCACAGGCAAGCACAGGCAAGCACAGGCAAGCACAGGCAAGCACAGGCAAGCACAGGCAAGCACAGGCAAGCCCAGGCAAGCACAGGCAAGCACAGGCAAGCACAGGCAAGCACAGGCAAGCACAGGCAAGCACAGGCAAGCACAGGCAAGCACAGGCAAGCACAGGCAAGCACAGGCAAGCACAGGCAAGCACAGGCAAGCACAGGCAAGCACAGGCAAGCACAGGCAAGCACAGCGTGTTACCTGCCGCTGCGAGCGCCCCTTCCTCCATGTTGTTGGTGTCGCAGAGACCCCCGAATCGTGTTGCTCCAGATCAGATGGCAGGGAAACTCTGCTCCATAAGCCAGGGAGACACTGCTCCATAAGCCAGGGAGACACTGCTTCAGATGGCAGGGAAACTCTGCTCTAGAAGCCAGGGAAACAGCTAGTTGTCTTCCCGGCGGCTTCCCTGGGGACGAGGCAGACATCCAGACATGCACCCTGTGCCGGCGTCGCGGCGTCGCGGCCTTGAAAGGGTGCGCGTTGCAGTTTGCGTGCGAGTGTACCGCGTCCCGTCGACCTTGCAACAGGTGCCCCCGCGAGATGGACGCAGCCTCAGCCAATCGTCAAGCGGCACTGGCGAAGAGAAACCCCGTCGATGCGATGGGTGTAATGATTGCTCGCCAAGGCACCAGCCGGCGCTGGTTCCGGTCAGCAACAGTTTCCTGCAGCAGGCCGGGAAATGCCTGCCACGCACCACCGCATCTCACGCATGTCCCTGCATGCTCATGAATCAAAGTAGCCGAAACTGAATTCGTTGCATCGGCTGTGATTCTGAAAGACAGTGGCCTCGCCGAAGGGTACCACCGTGCCGTGCTTGGCGGATGAGGAAAATTGTCGAAAATTTGTCTGTTTTCTTTTACCGAAACGCGTACCCCCATCGAGTTCGAGAAAATGATCGGTGTTTGTTGATGTGTTGCAGGGAGCCTCGCCGCCTGTCTCAACGAGGGCGAAGAAGTCTCGGTGGCCGGCATCAAAGACATGCGCTGCTTCGCGTGCACGTGCAAGGTAAGAGAAGAAACGCACAGCGAGCAGCGAGCAGCGAGCAGCAAGCAGCAAGCAGCAAGCAGCTAGCAGCAAGCAGCAAGCAGCTAGCAGCAAGCAGCGAGCAGCAAGCAGCGAGCAGCAAGCAGCGAGCAGAGAGCAGCAAGCAGCAAGCAGCAAGCAGCGAGCAGCAAGCAGCGAGCAGCAAGCAGCGAGCAGCGAGCAGCAAGCAGCGAGCAGCAAGCAGCGAGCAGCGAGCAGCGAGCAGCAAGCAGCAAGCAGCAAGCAGCAAGCAGCAAGCAGCAAGCAGCGAGCAGCAAGCAGCGAGCAGCGAGCAGCGAGCAGCGAGCAGCGAGCAGCGAGCAGCAAGCAGCGAGCAGCGAGCAGCAAGCAGCAAGCAGCAAGCAGCAAGCAGCGAGCAGCGAGCAGCAAGCAGCGAGCAGCAAGCAGCGAGCAGCGAGCAGCGAGCAGCGAGCAGCGAGCAGCAAGCAGCAAGCAGCAAGCAGCAAGCAGCAAGCAGCAAGCAGCAAGCAGCAAGCAGCAAGCAGCAAGCAGCAAGCAGCAAGCAGCAAGCAGCAAGCAGCAAGCAGCAAGCAGCAAGCAGCAAGCAGCAAGCAGCAAGCAGCAAGCAGCAAGCAGCAAGCAGCAAGCAGCAAGCAGCAAGCAGCAAGCAGCAAGCAGCAAGCAGCAAGCAGCAAGCAGCAAGCAGCAAGCAGCAAGCAGCAAGCAGCAAGCAGCAAGCAGCAAGCAGCGAGCAGCGAGCAGTAAGCAGCAAGCAGCGAGCAGCAAGCAGCGAGCAGCAAGCAACAAGCAGCAAGCAGTGAATAGTGCAGCGGGTAACGAGTACCGCGGGACACGAGCCATCAATCAGAGCAACCGGCCTGACGCGGGACTGACGTCTGTGTGCTCGCTGCTGCTGCTGCAGACAAAACCTGGTCTCTTTGTGTCTGTCCCTGCTCACCGCCGACTTGATTCCCTGCTCACTGCGCGATCTCACCGCCGACTTGATTCCCTGCTCACTGCGCGATCTCACCGCCGACTTGATTCCCTGCTCACTGCGCGATCTCACCGCCGACTTGATTCCCTGCTCACTGCGCGATCTCACCGCCGACTTGATTCCCTGCTCACCGCCGCCTTAACTCCCGTCATTCATTTCATCGCATCTGATCACCGACTCGATTTCGAATTGATGTTTCTATAACGTTGGCTACGCTGGATGCATGGTGACGTATTATCAACCAGTGACGCTTTCTAAAGGTTTGTGGAAGTGCTCTCAAACAAGTTGAGCAGCTGCGACGTTGATTATTAACAATATTCCACGAATTTTGCGCGCAGACATCTATTTAGTGGCATGACACGTTACAAGATATCCCACAGCCTCCATGCTGGGGGCATCCGAGCTCCCAGCGGCTCGACTCCTGTCACACTCTCCTTGTCCAATTAGCGCGAGATGATCGATTAAGTTCACCGATTCGAGACTTTGCTACAAGCATTGTTGCGCCGCGTGGACGGCCAGCTTGTCTGGCCCGCGACGAGCAGCCGGTGGCCTCGGCAACATGGCGCCGGCCGACCGACGCGCGTCTCGCGGATCACGAGCTCGCCGTCGCAGCCGGGAACTTTCCACGTGACGTCATCGCGACGGAGTTTTCCATCTCCCCCCCCCCCCTCCCTCCCCACCAGACACACACTCACACACCAACCCTTCCCGCGGGGAGCCGGCGACCGCAAACACCGCGTCTTCTTCATCATCATCATCATCATCATCATCATCATCATCATCATCATCATCTTCGTCATCATCATCATCATCATCATCATCATCATCATCATCATCATCATCTTCGTCATCATCATCATCATCATCATCATCATCATCATCATCATCATCATCATCTGTAGGCAGCAGCAGCAGCAGCAGCAGCAAGCAAGCAAGCAGCAAGCAAGCAAGCAGCAAGCAGAAAGCAGAAAGCAATGAGCAGCAAGCAGCAAGCAGCAAGCAGCAGGCAGCAAGCAGCAAGCAGCAAGCAGCAGGCAGCAAGCAGCAAGCAGCAAGCAGCAAGCAGCGAGCAGCAAGCAGCAAACAGCAAGCAGCAAGCAGCGAGCAGCAAGCAGCAAACAGCAAGCAGCGAGCAACAAGCAGCGAGCAGCAAGCAGCGAGCAGCAAGCAGCAAGCAGCAAGCAGCAAGCAGCAAGCAGCAAGCAGCAAGCAGCAAGCTGCAAGCAGCGAGCAGCAAGCAGCAAGCAGCAAGCAGCAAGCAAGGAAGCATCAAGCAGAGTACAAGTGAGGCGTCGGAATCGGACCCACGGCAGCAGTTGGTTCTTGGGATTGGATTGGAGTGATCGGCAGGCGGCAGCCGGTGCCTTGACTACCGCTAGCTCGGTCTCGCTCGAGTCTTTTCTTCGCTGGCGAACAAGACATCGTAGAAACCTGTTGTGCCCCGGCATCTCGCTGCAACGCGGTGACGCAACGCCTAGAGCGCCGCGACGCGCCAGGGAGAGGCGGACTCCGACAGGCCTCTCCGAGCCGCGTCCGCCGGCAACCTCCAGCTAGCGCGAAAAACATGGCCGAGGTTAAGCAACAACACAGCCGACTCCGAGGCTGGATGGGTGACCGCGCGGTGCCCCCCCCCGTCCCGGACTCGAACAGAGAAACAGTTGCCGGCAGCGAGCGCAACACGGTCACCGCTCGCCCGTCGAAACACCGTCGCAGGTCACCCTGGCAACGAGCAGCCGCTGCGACGTGCCGAGCTGGAGAGATGGCGCCGGGCCGGGAGCGGCCATCTCTCCGACCGCGCACCCGCGCACGCGCACGCCGCGGCGACCAGGCGGCCACTCTCGGCCGAGCGCGGCTCTCGCGGCCAGGAGATAGCAGGCCGCGGGCCGCGGACAAGATGGCGGCTCCGCGGCCCGGCGAAGAGCCTTGCCCGCGGCGTGCTTGCCGCAATACCGCGGTATGTGGTCAGGCCAGTTTGATAGTCGCTATACACTCGCTCGCTATATATACTACACACAAATCTCTTGCACGCCGGCCGCGCTCGGGAATAGTAATAACAGATAGAGAGTGTGGCCTACAAAGCGACTTGATGATCACTTCGCCTTCACTGCGAGACCAGCGCAAGAAGCTGAGCCCCTACCACGGCCACGCCATGTGCTCTTGCGGAGACGTCATGCAGCAAGCAGCAAGCAGCAAGCAGCAAGCAGCGAGCAGCGAGCAGCAAGCAGCAAGCAGCGAGCAGCAAGCAGCAAGCAGCGAGCAGCGAGTAGCAAGCAGCAAGCAGCGAGCAGCGAGCAGCAAGCAGCGAGCAGCAAGCAGCGAGCAGCGAGTAGCAAGCAGCAAGCAGCGAGCAGCAAGCAGCAAGCAGCAAGCAGCAAGCAGCAAGCAGCAAGCAGCAAGCAGCGAGCAGCGAGCAGCGAGCAGCAAGCAGCGAGCAGCGAGCAGCGAGCAGCAAGCAGCGAGCAGCGAGCAGCGAGCAGCAAGCAGCAAGCAGCAAGCAGCGAGCAGCGAGCAGCAAGCAGCAAGCAGCAAGCAGCAAGCAGCGAGCAGCGAGCAGCAAGCAGCAAGCAGCGAGCAGCGAGCAGCGAGCAGCAAGCAGCGAGCAGCGAGCAGCAAGCAGCAAGCAGCAAGCAGCAAGCAGCGAGCAGCGAGCAGCAAGCAGCAAGCAGCAAGCAGCGAGCAGCGAGCAGCAAGCAGCAAGCAGCAAGCAGCAAGCAGCAAGCAGCAAGCAGCAAGCAGCAAGCAGCAAGCAGCAAGCAGCGAGCAGCGAGCAGCGAGCAGCAAGCAGCAAGCAGCAAGCAGCGAGCAGCAAGCAGCAAGCAGCAAGCAGCAAGCAGCGAGCAGCGAGCAGCAAGCAGCAAGCAGCGAGCAGCGAGCAGCGAGCAGCGAGCAGCAAGCAGCAAGCAGCGAGCAGCAAGCAGCAAGCAGCGAGCAGCAAGCAGCGAGCAGCAAGCAGCAAGCAGCAAGCAGCAAGCAGCAAGCAGCAAGCAGCAAGCAGCAAGCAGCAAGCATCCACCCGCTGCTGGGAGGATGGTTTGTGAAGTGATCACCATGGGTCAGCCGGCCATGTGGGAGTGAAACGCCCCATCGCCTCCCTTGCAGACGCGCGACGCCCTGCCCCGGCCCAGGGGGGGGGGGGGGGGGTTGTACAGCACTGACTTACTTTTTGCACTGCGTTCACTTGTCCAAGACCAAGGAGGCAATGGACACGAGTTCTTTCCCCAAAGTCTCGCGGGTACAATGAATAGGAATAGCTAGGAGATGCGAACACTCATATAATCGTGTTGTGGGTGAGCGTAATATTTACGCTCACCCACAACGCGATTGAAATTATGGGTATATTGTAAAACGAAAAAATCGAAAAAAGGAAAAATTATTCGCTTGATATCATTCTGGTATCTTTTTTATAAGATTTGTAAGGCACACTGTAATTTTTTTTAACATTGGTTGAAGATAAAGTTGCTTATAAGTTGCAAAATAACTGCAGAAACGCTTAAAAAGTGTCATAAGAGCGCCATTTTCTACAAAAGGACTAAACATTCAACAATGAAATTTGTGCACATACATTGAATTGTGATGGTCAACATATCCAGAAAGTTTCGTCAAGTTAAATTCAGAATCTTGGCCTCCAGAGTACAAAACGTGTTTTGGAAAAACAGAAAAATTTCGTAAAATAACATAAAGTTTACTGGTCCGAATTTCCCCATGAACGTGGCATATCTAGGTTCAGAACTAACTGACAGAACTAAAATCTGTTTTGGCGTTTGGCCGGCGGCGTGCAAACAAACGAAACAATACATTCTGGAATGTCTTGGCAGTTACGTAAGTGAAACTGAATATTTCGCCTCACTTAATTGTTTAACGATAGTGAAATAGCACCGAAAGAAAACTGCGACTCTTCTGCTGAGGATAGAAATGAAGCTTCGTTCCGTTCATCAACAACAAGGTACTAATTAACCGGAGTTACGCTCTTTTTCATTGGTTTTCACGAAATTTCAATTTATTTGCAACTCTTCGAACTATGAAGTAGGATATTTCGAGGCTTTCCCCATCGTCATGGTAACAACCAGCGTCCGCGGAACCCTGGAGTAGTGTGAGTGTGTGAGTGTGTGAGTATAACGTCTACAAGTTGTAGCTGGCACTCGGTCTTTCATCGGATGCATGCTGCAGACACGCTGGCTGCTGCTGTTTGCTTTGATAGCCTTCGCCGCTGCTGACAGCTCCAGCCCTGCCCCACGCTCTACACTCTACGTTCTACGCTCTACGCTCTACGCTCTACGCTCTACGCTCTACGCTCTACGCTCTACGCTCTACGCTCTACGCTCTACGCTCTACGCTCTACGCTCTACGCTCTACGCTCTACGCTCTACGCTCTACGCTCTACGCTCTACGCTCTACGCTCTACGCTCTACGCTCCACGATCTACGCTCTACGCTCTACGCTCTACGCTCTACGCTCTACGCTCTACGCTCTACGCTCTACGCTCTACGCTCCACGATCTACGCTCTACGCTCTACGCTCTACGCTCTACGATCTACGCTCTACGCTCTACGCTCTACGCTCTACGCTCTACGCTCTACGCTCTACGCTCTACGCTCTACGCTCTACGCTCTACGCTCTACGCTCTACGCTCTACGCTCTACGCTCTACGCTCCACGCTCTACGCTCTACGCTCGACGCTCTACGCTCTACGCTCTACGCTCTACGCTCTACGCTCTACGCTCTACGCTCTACGCTCTACGCTCTACGCTCCACGCTCTACGCTCTACGCTCGACGCTCTACGCTCTACGCTCTCCCAGCTAGAGGTACCGAGAGGTACTCCACGTTGAGCCGCATCGAGAGGCAGACTCCTTTGCCGCCGGGCAAACTTTCCTTCGATCATCAGCCTCGTGAAAAGTCCTGAAACGTACGACGCATAGATCGTGCGCTGCACGCAGTTTATCGTGCGTGCGAATCACTGCGACGCGAAGTACAATTGCAAAGCTGTGCGTGCGTAGGTGTCAACCCCACGCGTGCACCCAGCACGCACTGTGCGTGTCAACTTGATGGCGATGCAGGGGTGACGCCGCCATACGCACTTTGCCCACACGTGACACGTGACACGGATGATCGGTTACCGAGGTTACCGATGCGAGTAACAGAATAACAAGCGGGCGTTGAGTTAGCGCCCGCCGCCGCTGAAATTAGCACTCGCCGCCGCCGCCGCCGCCGCCGCCGCCGCCGCCGCCGCGTTCCAAGAAGACGCCGCCCCGAACGGGGCTCGCGCATGCCCAGAGCAGCCCCGTCAGTCGGCGCCGAACCCCCGGAACCAGGGGCTTCGTGCGTCGCTTGCCTCAACCACGAAGCCTTGCGGCCGGGGGCTAACTCTTCATACGAACGATGAATTGCATGCAGCGTGCCAATGATGTGATGGTGTTGATCATGATGGTCGCCCCCCCCCCCCTTGCCGCCGCCGCCGCCGCCGTTGACCCAGTTGGGCGGGCGGCGCAGGTTGTTGCGCAGAGCGCACGGCGCAGCGGAGCCGTCCGACGGGTCCAGGAGACACCTGCACACCCCGCGGGGCGCGTGCGCGACACGCACTCCGCTTCATAACAACCGATTTATTTTATCGCATTTTAAACGCGGTCCGAGCGACTGCAGATTTACAGCCTCCGTCTCGCCTCGGCTCTCTGCGCGCGCGCGGACTGGAGCTGCCGGCTGCTAGCCGCCCCTGGCCACCCTGGCCACCCCTGGCCACCCCTGGCCACCCCTGGCCTCCCCTGGCCACCCCTGGCCACCCCATTTGCATATTGATTTAGAGAAAAATTGGAAATGGGATGGGATTATAGGGCGAGGCAAGTGAAAATGTAGCAGCGCTCCGCTCGCCTCGCTCGTGGCGGGTGTCCAATTAGCGTTCTGCGCGTCGCAGGACGTGTTATCGCGTTTCCTGCGCCGCGGATAGCGACTTCCGGCGGGCGTGCGCAGCGCTGCCCGCGTCCTCGCGGCGATAAGCGGCGGCGGCGGCGGCGGCGGCGGCGGCGGCGGCGGCGGCGGCGGCGGCGGCGGCGGCGGCGAAAGAATAATATTTTCGTCGGCGGCGAAAGTTCGCAGGTGTAATTAGCGACGACGGAGATCGCGTAAACACGCGGCCGACGTCTCTTTGACCGCGCGCCGTGCGGACGGACGTTCGCCACATGCCGCCGTCGGCGTCGGCGTCGGCGTCGGCGTCGGCGTTGGCGTCGGCGTCGGCGTCGGTAGAGTGCGATGCGCTGCGATGCGCTGCGATGCGATGCGACGCGATGCGATGCGATGCGATGCGATGCGATGCGATGCGATGCGATGCGATGCGATGCGATGCGATGCGATGCGATGCGATGCGATGCGATGCCCTGCGATGCGATGCGATGCGATGCGATGCGATGCGATGCGATGCGACGCGATGCGATGCGATGCGATGCGCTGCGATGCGATGCGATGCGATGCGATGCGATGCGATGCGTTGCGATGCGATGCGTTGCGACGCGATGCGATGCGATGCGATGCGATGCGACGCGGTGAGCTGCGATGCGATGCGATGCGATGCGATGCGATGCGATGCGATGCGATGCGACGCGGTGAGCTGCGATGCGATGCGATGCGATGCGATGCGATGCGATGCGATGCGATGCGATGCGATGCGATGCGATGCGATGCGATGCGATGCGATGCGATGCGACGCGGTGAGCTGCGATGCGATGCGATGCGATGCGATGCGATGCGATGCGATGCGACGCGGTGAGCTGCGATGCGATGCGATGCGATGCGATGCGATGCGATGCGATGCGACGCGGTGAGCTGCGATGCGATGCGATGCGATGCGATGCGATGCGATGCGATGCGATGCGATGCGATGCGATGCGATGCGATGCGATGCGATGCGATGCGATGCGATGCGATGCGATGCGATGCGATGCGATGCGATGCGATGCGATGCGATGCGATGCGATGCGATGCGATGCGATGCGATGCGATGCGATGCGATGCGATGCGATGCGATGCGATGCGATGCGATGCGATGCGATGCGATGCGATGCGATGCGATGCGATGCGATGCGATGCGATGCGATGCGATGCGATGCGATGCGATGCGATGCGATGCGATGCGATGCGATGCGATGCGATGCGATGCGATGCGATGCGATGCGATGCGATGCGATGCGATGCGATGCGATGCGATGCGATGCGATGCGATGCGATGCGATGCGATGCGATGCGATGCGATGCGATGCGATGCGATGCGATGCGATGCGATGCGATGCGATGCGATGCGATGCGATGCGATGCGATGCGATGCGATGCGATGCGATGCGATGCGATGCGATGCGATGCGATGCGATGCGATGCGATGCGATGCGATGCGATGCGATGCGATGCGATGCGATGCGCTGGGTCTGACTCCGTGTTTGCTTGTCCACAGAACGGATTCGTTGAGTGCGAGCGGCCGCATTGTCCCAGCCAACAGGGCTGCTACATGCTGCTGGCTTCACGCACCGACGGCTGCTGCCTGCTCTGCAAAGGTTTGTCTCTTTATTTCTTATCGAACGCACGGACGGAAATTTTGTTTTCTGATGATAACGTCCAGCGCGGATGCAAATTGATTATCGAGTAATCGAGAGAGTTGCCACACGAAGGATTGCTGTCGCGTAGCCGAAGATCATATCACAAACAGGGAGTTGACATCGGTACTGCGACTTGAAAGCGCCGAGTTGAATCCTGAGAACTTCCCGGTGATTCCAAGCACACGCGCAAAGCCTGTTACCAGCCGCTGTAGCAATTGTCCAGATGGCGCGCTGCTGTCAATAACACCGCCTGATTTTGCTACTTCAACCTCCTTTGGTTTGACAGAAGATTTTCTTTATAAACACTTCCTGGAAAAAATAACTCTTGGCGAGTTGGCAGAGAGCGCGTCGTGCTCCAGCTGCAGATGCTAGTAAACAAGCGAAGACATGCACTTTCTGCGTCAGAGAGGCTGCTGAGGGTGTGTCCACGAGCTGAAACAACAAACACCTGTCCGGGGGGGGTGCGGGGGTCGGTGAAACGAGAACCAGGCCGCCTACTTCACCCGAACACCAGCTCCAAGAAATACACTTCGTTCTCAGGCTGCCTACTTCACCCGAACACCAGCTCCGAGAAATACACTTCGTTCTCAGGCCGCCTACTTCACCCGAACACCAGCTCCGAGAAATACACTTCGTTCTCAGGCCGCCTACTTCACCCGAACACCAGCTCCGAGAAATACACTTCGTTCTCAGGCTGCCTACTTCACCCGAACACCAGCTCCGAGAAATACACTTCGTTCTCAGGCCGCCTACTTCACCCGAACACCAGCTCCGAGAAATACACTTCGTTCTCAGGCTGCCTACTTCACCCGAACACCAGCTCCAAGAAATACACTTCGTTCTCAGGCTGCCTACTTCACCCGAACACCAGCTCCGAGAAATACACTTCGTTCTCAGGCTGCCTACTTCACCCGAACACCAGCTCCGAGAAATACACTTCGTTCTCAGGCCGCCTACTTCACCCGAACACCAGCTCCGAGAAATACACTTCGTTCTCAGGCTGCCTACTTCACCCGAACACCAGCTCCGAGAAATACACTTCGTTCTCAGGCTGCCTACTTCACCCGAACACCAGCTCCGAGAAATACACTTCGTTCTCAGGCCGCCTACTTCACCCGAACACCAGCTCCGAGAAATACACTTCGTTCTCAGGCTGCCTACTTCACCCGAACACCAGCTCCAAGAAATACACTTCGTTCTCAGGCTGCCTACTTCACCCGAACACCAGCTCCGAGAAATACACTTCGTTCTCAGGCTGCCTACTTCACCCGAACACCAGCTCCGAGAAATACACTTCGTTCTCAGGCTGCCTACTTCACCCGAACACCAGCTCCGAGAAATACACTTCGTTCTCAGGCTGCCTACTTCACCCGAACACCAGCTCCGAGAAATACACTTCGTTCTCAGGCGTCCAACGCGGAACCTCCAACGTCGCGCACAGCTTCACTGCACACAGTGCCAATTGAATGCGAGGACCTTCATGAAAAACTGTTGCTAATCTACCAAACTTATACATTTCCCGGCGGTTCGGAAAGCTTTGCTGAAGCCTTATTAAGGTTCTAATCTCAACGATTTCCGATCCTTGAGAATTCAACCCCCAGTAAAACAGTGTTTGACCAGACAGGGACAGGGATGCACGGCTTGCAGGGCGAGCCACACACCACGATTGCTAAGCAACACGTGTCCGCCTCATTGTTGCAGGCTGCGTGCACGAAGGCGTGGAGCACGCTAGCGGCACGGAGTGGGCCGACCCCGCGGACCCGTGCCGCGTGATGTCGTGCAAGGCTGGCGTGGTGACCGAGTCCACCGTGCAGTGCTACACGCCGTGCGCGGCGCCCGCCCCCGCGCGCCCCGGACAGTGCTGCCCCAGCTGCCCCGCCTGCCTGTTGCACGGCCAACCCGTGCCCCCCGCGCGTGACGTCACCACGCCCGAGGACCCTTGTCTCAAGTGCCGGTGCGACGCGGGGGCCACGGGGCTGTCGTGCGCGAAGCGTGCGTGCCCCGTGCTCGAGTGCCCGGCGAGCCGTGCGGTGCGCGCGCACGGCGAGTGCTGCGCCAGCTGCGCCGGAAGCCGCAGCTTGATGGAACCCCCGGCGGGGCGCTGTCTGCTCGGCACCAAGCTGCACGCCGAGGGCGACGTGTTCACCGTGGACAGATGCACGGTGTGCGCCTGCGTCAACTCGACGGCAGTGTGTCGCCGGAAGGCATGTCCAGTGCTCGAGTGCCATCCGGAGCTGCAGACGACGGTTTCCGGTGCGTGCTGCCCGCACTGCCCGCCGGTCGAGGAGAGCTCCACGCAGTGCGTCGTGGCCGGCAAGGCGTACGAGGTGAGTCGCCCCGCCCCGAGCCCGTGCGAGGTCCTGCAGTCTCCCCTGAGTCGCCCCGCCCCGAGCCCGTGCGAGGTCCTGCAGTCTCCCCTGAGTCGCCCCGCCCCGAGCCCGTGCGAGGTCCTGCAGTCTCCCCTGAGTCGCCCCGCCCCGAGCCCGTGCGAGGTCCTGCAGTCTCCCCTGAGTCGCCCCGCCCCGAGCCCGTGCGAGGTCCTGCAGTCTCCCCTGAGTCGCCCCGCCCCGAGCCCGTGCGAGGTCCTGCAGTCTCCCCTGAGTCGCCCCGCCCCGAGCCCGTGCGAGGTCCTGCCTCCCCTGAGTTGACGTCTGGCCCCACATTCGTGCGTACGACTCCCGCTATCGCTTCGATAGTGCGTTGTGCGTTGTGCGTTGTGCGCTGTGCGTTGTGCGTTGTGCTGTTCAGATTCATCCGCTGAGCACAAGTCGCAATCACTGGTCGTTATCTACGACGAGAGTTTAGCCGAGGAATGCAATGCTTGTTGTTTATACTGTGACGCTGTTATCTCTGCTAAATGCCGTATCAGAACCCATTGTCAGCGATCAATGGCAGAGTGATATCAAACCGCCCATCTGCTGGTTCCCACGCTGCTTAGCTCTATCGCTGAGACAAACAAGTTGCGACGCTATATGCTGCCTGTCGGCGTGACGCGCGTGATAGCGGCGTGCGCCGGGCTTTCCCCGCGCGTCATCGCTGAGACACGCGTGCTTTGTGCGCAGGATGGCGACACGTGGCAGCTGGACGCGTGCAAGGCGTGCCGCTGCGCGGCCGGCCAGCCGCGCTGCGCGATGGAGGTGTGTCCCAAGCAGCGCACGTGCCCGCCCAACACGCAGCTCGAGCTGCGCGACGGCGAGTGCTGCGCGCGCTGCGTCGAGAGCGACGGCGTGTGCACGGTGTTCGGTGACCCGCACTACCGGACCTTCGACGGCAAGTTCTTCAGCTTCCAGGTGATTGCCGCCCCCGCGTCGCGTCGCTACACGCCAAGTGTACAGGATAATTCATTCGCTTCTTGTTTTTCGCCGCCGCCCCCAGGCATTGCCTGCGGCGACATCGTCCAGCGAAAGCTCGTGGCACTAAAAATCAAGTATCGATAAGTTGGCTGCAGAAATCTCAGTGATGAACGGCTGTATTTTTATTACCGAACGATTTGTGTACTGCCTATTTTTTCTTCTATATTCGATATATTATAAGAGCAGGCTGTCCTACACATCAATATCCAATCACATGAGAAACCCCCTTAAGTTATTCATCATTATGTGGTGATTAGCATGTGCCACGATAGATCCGGTTTGATACGGTTTGATATGGACTCGTGTAACCCCGGACGTTGTCGGCAGGGCTCGTGCAAGTACCAGCTGACCGGCGACTGCGTGGGACGCAGCTTCTCGATCCGCGTGACGAACGACGCACGCGCGACCAAACACTCGGCGTGGACCAAGACGGTGTCGCTGCGCCTCGGCGACACCAAAGTCAACCTCGGCCAGAAGATGCGCGTGAAGATCGACGGCGTGCGCGTCGACGTGCCGCACCGCAGCCTCGACGGACGCATCTGGGCGAACCGCACGGAGGACGGCGTCGTCATCCACACGCACATCGGCGTCAAGGTAGGCAACCGCGCGACGCCTGTTTGCAGCGCGCGTCGCGCAAAGCTTCGTTAGTACGTTTTCACGCCACGAAAGACGCTCTAACGAGGTTTTCTTGGCAGCAGCCGGGGAGTCTTCGTTTAATAAATTGTAGTAACTAATAACGATACGCGTTATAATGGTTGGTTGGATGTGGGCCACGCACACCGATGCACCCCTCCCTCCCTCCCGGCCGGCCGGCTTCTGACCCGGACGCTGGTTGCAGCTGCTCTGGGACGGCACCAGCTTCCTCGAGGTGTCCGCGCCGACGCGCTTCAAGGACCGGCTGTGCGGCCTCTGCGGCAACTTCAACGCGGTGTCGCGGGACGACCTGACCACGCGGCGCGGCCGCCTGGTGCTAGACCCAGACAAGTTCGCCGCCTCCTGGCGCGTGGGCGGCAAGAAGGCTTGCGCGCGGCCACGCGAGGAGCTCGCGCTCTCCGAGGCGCACGCGCGTGCGCCCTGCAGCCACCAGAAGCACCGCCGGCCGAGGGACCTGCGCCGCTGCAAGCCGCTGCGCGGTCACGTGTTCAACTCGTGCCACAAGAAGGTCAACTCTGACAAGTACTTCGAGTGAGTTACGTCGGTAGCTGTCTGCAGCATTCAATCTTCTATTGTACGGTTAAGGCAGTTTAGGTTACAATATCTCATGGAAAAACTAAGTCTTATCAAGTCTCTACTCTGCTTGCAGCTCGCTGCTTGCTGCTTGCTGCTTGCTGCTCGCTGCTTGCTGCTTGCTGCTTGCTGCTTGCTGCTTGCTGCTCGCTGCTTGCTGCTTGCTGCTTGCTGCTTGCTGCTCGCTGCTCGCTGCTCGCTGCTCGCTGCTTGCTGCTTGCTGCTTGCTGCTCGCTGCTTGCTGCTCGCTGCTTGCTGCTCGCTGCTTGCTGCTTGCTGCTTGCTGCTCGCTGCTCGCTGCTTGCTGCTCGCTGCTCGCTGCTCGCTGCTCGCTGCTCGCTGCTCGCTGCTCGCTGCTTGCTGCTTGCTGCTTGCTGCTTGCTGCTTGCTGCTTGCTGCTTGCTGCTTGCTGCTTGCTGCTTGCTGCTTGCTGCTTGCTGCTTGCTGCTTGCTGCTTGCTGCTTGCTGCTTGCTGCTTGCTGCTTGCTGCTTGCTGCTTGCTGCTTGCTGCTTGCTGCTTGCTGCTTGCTGCTTGCTGCTTGCTGCTTGCTGCTTGCTGCTTGCTGCTTGCTGCTTGCTGTTTGCTGCTTGCTGCTTGCTGCTTGCTGCTTGCTGCTTGCTGCTTGCTGCTTGCTGCTTGCTGTTTGCTGCTTGCTGCTTGCTGCTTGCTGCTTGCTGCTCGCTGCTTGCTGCTTGCTGCTTGCTGCTCGCTGCTCGCTGCTCGCTGCTCGCTGCTTGCTGCTTGCTGCTTGCTGCTTGCTGCTTGCTGCTCGCTGCTCGCTGCTGGCTGCTCGCTGCTCGCTGCTCGCTGCTGGCTGCTCGCTGCTTGCTGCTCGCTGCTCGCTGCTCGCTGCTCGCTGCTCGCTGCTTGCTGCTCGCTGCTTGCTGCTCGCTGCTTGCTGCTCGCTGCTCGCTGCTCGCTGCTCGCTGCTCGCTGCTCGCTGCTTGCTGCTTGCTGCTCGCTGCTTGCTGCTCGCTGCTCGCTGCTTGCTGCTCGCTGCTTGCTGCTCGCTGCTTGCTGCTCGCTGCTTGCTGCTCGCTGCTCGCTGCTTGCTGCTCGCTGCTCGCTGCTCGCTGCTGGCTGCTTGCTGCTCGCTGCTTGCTGCTCGCTGCTTGCTGCTCGCTGCTCGCTGCTCGCTGCTCGCTGCTCGCTGCTTGCTGCTCGCTGCTCGCTGCTGGCTGCTTGCTGCTCGCTGCTTGCTGCTTGCTGCTCGCTGCTCGCTGCTGGCTGCTTGCTGCTCGCTGCTTGCTGCTCGCTGCTTGCTGCTCGCTGCTCGCTGCTCGCTGCTCGCTGCTCGCTGCTTGCTGCTCGCTGCTCGCTGCTGGCTGCTTGCTGCTCGCTGCTTGCTGCTCGCTGCTCGCTGCTCGCTGCTCGCTGCTCGCTGCTTGCTGCTCGCTGCTCGCTGCTCGCTGCTCGCTGCTCGCTGCTTGCTGCTTGCTGCTGGCTCATGCAGCGCGTTATCACGTCGTGTTTCGTGCCTGCAGCTCGTGCATCGAGGACATGTGCGAGTGCCCGGGCGGACAATGCTTCTGCGAGTCGTTCGCCGCGTACGCGCACGAGTGCCAGCGCCAGGGGGTCAGCATGCCCGGCTGGCGCGCCGCCGCAGGATGTCCCGGCCCCTGGCCGCGCTCCGCCGCCCCCACCGCCCCCGCCGCCGCACGCCGCCGCCCGCCGCCCCCGCGGCTGCACTAGCGCCGCCCCCGGCCGCTGCCCCCGGCCGCCGCCCTTGCCGCCCCCGGCGCGCAGGTTGCACCCTCCTAGTCAGCGAGCCGCGCCGGCGCCGTGGTGAGTGTCCGCCCTCCCAGCGCCTCGCGGGATATCGAAGAAAGCTGCAACGCTCGTAACGTCCACCGTATGTTGGATATTAGTAGCGAGGCGTCGGCTTCGTGGATGCCGTGGGGCCAGGCAGGCTTGTGTGGAGCTTGTGGTAGCTGAGTTAGCTCGTCACACTTGCTGCTTATTGAAACTAAACAGCCATTTGGTAGTTTTCAAACCCAATGTGCCAGTAACAGCGAGATCTGCTGCCTTTTTCTCCACAACGCTGCGTCACTTGATGAATTTGCAGCGTGTCGTGAAGCCTGCAGCGTTTTGCGGGAGACCCACTGTTACCACTTATGGAATCTGACGAAGCGGCTCTTCCTCGGTTGCAGGTGTGCACGGTGGAGCGACGGCCGCCTCCTGCCCGTCGGCGTCGGCGTCGGCGTCGGCGTGTGCAGTATTCCGTGGCGCTTGGTGCGGGCGACGTCGTGGCAGAGCCGGCCTCTGCACGAGCCTCGCATTCAGCGGCGCGTCGCATGTCCCGCGTGGCTTGGGCAGCTGAAGCCCAGCTGCGAACTGGGGGAATGTAACTGCGTTCGGACTGCATTTATGTCGCATCCATTAACAGTGGATATAGTTTTAAGTATCCCCAAAGATGTGTGTATATTCCTTCTCTAGCGTGATATTTTTACTCGGTGTAATGTCGCCTTCACATTTCATTGTTTGGCATGAAATGCATTGTTGTCAGCGTCGGAAATAGTGCGCAGCTCCTGAAAACTGAACTCACCAAATAGATAGCCTTTACAGAAAAAAATAACAGTCGATTTTGGGTGATTAATTATTTGAAACTTTTTAAAAATCTTTCAAAATCTTCCATCTTCATTTGACGATCTGTCGTGGTTTATAAGAAGTATCGATCGACCAAGAAGTCACGTTATTTTAGCGATTGGTGTTTGAAACCCGTAAATAGCTGGCTTGCATTGATGGCCATTGCCCGCTGCAAGACTGGCAGCTTTGCGGGAAGCCCCCGAGAGTGTCTCAACGATCATTTATATAATTCTGAGCATGTGCACCACATTCACAATCACATGCAGGATGGTCCCTCCTGGGAGCTGGTTTCCACTCACGCTTCTCCGATCTGTTCGCCAAGAAATATTTCTGAAGCCACACACGATGCACGAGTGCTTTTAAATTTAATGATGTTATTTAATGTTTAAATACTTAGTTTCTTGTGTCCGTGACTACTTCCCGTGATGAATGAAGATCTCAGAAAGAAGCTCCATTTACCTGGCTTCCATTTCACTGATTGGTGGATTCGGCATTTCAGTTTAGGTAAACCACCAAATAACCTATCATTTTCTAATGTTTTATTTCTACAAATTGTGTCTGCTTTCAAGTTAATGTGCGAAGTGAGATCTTCTCCATTGTTCCGAGACAGATAGTCTCGAGCTGTCGATGCATTTACTATTAACAAGATCTATCTTAGCTCGTTAAGTAACTTGACTATACAACTTGTCCAACAGAACTTTTAGCTTCATTCTGCCGTTGCACCTTCAGCTGTAGGATTAAGATGTGATATTACGCTGCAGTCCACTCTCGTTCCTAAAAGTTTATTTATTTACTATTATTCTTGAAAAATGAGAAACAAATTATTGCATGCAAGTTGTAATTTAGTACACAACGAAGCTGTCGTTTAAAATGTTTATTTTTATGTCTTAGGCGTTCCTAGTATGAGCATTTTACAATTTTACATTCTTACAAAAAGTGATACATCTTCAACCATTCAATTGATTTAACGACATAACAAAATATTCCAACTAAGTAGGTCTGTTTGCCATCTGAAACCACTCACATAATTCCTTATGTACGACATTTTAATACACTAATAAATATAAAAAATAAAAAAACGAGCAAGTGCTCATTTCGGGTTCGTACGCTTCCCAAATTGGGCACACGCTATTTAAAGCAAGAATTAGAATCTTTAGCAAAAACCTGACATTCTTTGAAATTAAAAAAAAAAACATACGTATAAAAAAATTGTATTTCAATACATTTTATGAGATATCTTCATGTTTATCATGATTATACCAAGAAAACACGTATTTTTCACAAGGGGCGTCGTGCAGCCCTGCGACATTTGTGTGGGGTTTTGTCAGGCGACCATATTGTGTCCAAATGCCGGGCTGCAAGTTTCTCAGACTTGCACAAATGATTTTCTTGCTCCATATTATCAAGCAATCATCATTTTACTGACGAAAGAAACAAAAAATGCTAAACTTATATTGTTTTTCTGACAAAAAAGCCAAATGCCGAGCGACGCGAAAAAGAATAGGCCTATTTTTGAGGTGTGTTTTTTCAGAATTGGCGTTTGTATTTTATTTCCGCCTACTGGTCGTTCTTAGATCGGGTACATTTGTGAATTCTAGTAGATAAATGTGTGAGATTCCGTGGAAGCGGCGAAAATTTAACTGTAAAAGTGCTCATATTGGGGGGCTCATATTCAAGTGCTTATAACCGGCACCCTCACCTCACCCTATGCCTGCCCTACATCTATACTAAATAAAACCATTCGTCTCTAACACGAGAGAAGAATTGAAAATATGAAGGTATATTTATTACTAGATTGCATTATGATTGTTGCATTAGATACGCTTGGCCTGTAGTCTTGGAAAACAATAAATAAACAGGAAATCCTAGTTTGTTAATTTCTTTATCAAATCCTGTACACAAAGTGTGCATCCTGCCAGCATTTAGAATAAAACCGTTAAACTAGAGAACATCTCACTAGTACTCGAATAAGAAGCTTAATCTGATCAACGCTCAACATCGAAGCAGTGGTCCTGTGGATAGCGAGCTCGCCGCTGACGACTGGGATTTGATCGACCCGGGTTCGATCCCCGTTTCATGCGCTGCTTTTTGGCATTGCCCTTAATGTGACTACTTCGTCGTCAAAGTTAACATTGACAAAGACATTTCTGTATTATCGACAGTAGCGTAGTACTGGACTTTACGGAGAATTACTGTACTGGTACCCAGAGACAGCGTGGTGCAATGGATTGCACGCTGGCTTTCTAGCCAGGGACTGAGGCGTCCCGGGTTCGATCCCAGTCTTCGACGTGGCTTTTTGGCAACGTTGAGCCCATGCAAACATCTCGACACAAGCACGCTGAACAGAGAACGTCGACTTCGGCATCAGCGACGCAAGCAGCTCACGTCGGCAACTTCCCTAGAAGATCACAACTACTGACAATGTGCAAAGAGTTGGTAGAATGCAGAGCACACTAGCATAAATGGCGTGGTGTGGTGGATAGCACTCGTGTCTAGCAAGCTAGCGGCACGGGTTCAAAGCTCAGCGCCTCCGCTTTTTGGAACTTCCATTTCAATTGGACTTGTATAATTGTACCGGTCTCTACTGAGATATCGTAGAATGGTACAAAGTCACAGATTAATTTTAATTTAGCTAATAGATGGCGCTGTCTATCATGTTTTGTTATCACTAATTTACGTTTCGAGCAAACTGTTTGGTTGAGTCTAGTGAAGCTGACTAGGGTGGTAGGGTGGGACGTATAATTCTCAGGATATCATCCTGATCGAGGTAGCGAAGCATCTCTGGTTTGTGGAACCTGAAATGCAATTGAACTGGTACACTAGTAAAAGTATTTCAGTTGAGATATCGTTGAAAGAGTAAAATTCACGGGAAAAAAAATGCTAAGTCACAGATTAGTTTTAAATTGGCCAACAGATGGCGTTGTCTATCATGTTTTCTTATCACTAATTTGCGTTTTGAGCTACCTTTTCAGTTGAGGGGAGTGCATTTGCTTAGGGTGTTAGGGTGGGACGAATAATCCTCAGCAACAATCCATTTTCAATCAATTTTTGCTCGACTTATTTAATTCATTCGCCCAATTTATTGCAAAAATATCTCCGCGCGCTTCTACTCCGACCGGATTTGATCCCGGGACCCCTGTGGTGGGATTTTAGCACTCTAGCCGCTCGGCTATGCAGTCGTCCCGCAGCTCAGAAGATTTTTAGAGTACATGAACTACACGTTTCGGGGCGGATTTTCGTACTTATTAAAAATTCGATATTTTTTTTGAAAACCCCCGCGACCTGATCGGACCGCTATGATAATAGCGATCCGATCAGGTGACTTGTGCCCGGCCATCCGGGAGAGACGTCTGCTGCAGACATCTCAGCAACCCGAGCGGGATTCGAACCCAAGTCCTCTGTGTTGCCAGTCAAGCACCTTGGCCAAGCGGCTGAGGTGATGACATGTGCGCCGCTACGTTAATAGAGTATGTGAACTTCTCGTTCTGCATTCGAGACATAAGTCCAAAATGACGAGTTGCAAACACAGCGCCACGGGATTTGATCACGGGACCTCTGTGTTAGTATCCTAGCACTCAATCCGCTCGGCTATGCAGACATCGTGCAGTAATTATGGTTTTTAGAGGACTTGAACTACACGTTTCGGGGCGGATTTTCGTACTTATTAAAAATCGGTGGTTTTTTTTCAAAACCCCCGCCACCTGATCGGACCGCTATGATAATAGCGATCCGATCAGGTGACTTGTACCCGGCCATCCGGGAGAGACGGCTGCTGCAGACATCTCAGCAACCTAGGCGGGATTCGAACCCAAGACCTTTGTGTTGCCAGTCAAGCACCTTGGCCAGGCGGCTGAGGTGATGACTTGTTCGTCGCTACGTTAGTAGAGTATTTGAACTTCTCGTTCTGCATTCGAGACGTAAGTCCAAAATGACCAGATGCAAATCCAGTGCTACGGGATTTGATCCCGAGACCTCTGCGGTGCAATCCAAGCACGCTAGCCGCTCGGCTATGCAGACATCGTGCAGTATTGATGATTTTTAGAGGACTTGAACTACACGTCTCGGGGCGGATTTTCGTACTTATTAAAAATCGGTGGTTTTTTTTCAAAACCCCCGCCACCTGATAACCGCTATGATAATAGCGATCCGATCAGGTGACTTGTACTCGGCCATCCGGGAGAGACGTCTGCTGCAGACATCTCAGCAACCTAGGCCTATCGGTTTGGACGCTAGCCCGCTACCAGATCGGCCAAGCAACTGATGAATGCCGATGAAAGATTTGTCATTGCCAATCAATTAGAAAAAAATTCAATTTAAAAAAAGTATGTCTCTCTCTCCCCCCTCTCTCCTTCTCTCCCTCTCTCTCTCTCTCTCTCTCTCTCATTTGTTTTATTACCCCAGGTCCCGGGTTCGACGCTGAGACATGACAGTTGTGAGTGTTGCTAAGCAGTTGAAATCGGTCTGAACCCGAGAGAGTCGGTCGAAAAGCGAACACTGGAAGCCGGACGCTTTGCGCACGGCCCAGCAGACAATCATTCCATGAGCTTTCCTTTTCTTGTCATTTCACGCTCGTTTCGTGCAACCATAGCTGCTTTTGTTCCTGTGCGCATGCGCTGGCAAATCTTCAACGTAACATCTCCGAATATCGGATTAAACTCGGTGAAAATGAAGAGAGGCGTGGCTTGTTCGGCGGCGACCGACTGCAGGGGAAGGGATTATTCAGATTGAAAGGAGAGGACTCGGTTTAAAGCAGTTTATTAACATCTCGTAGCTTCCAATGACAATCTTCCCAATATTGCTTCTGCGATATAATATCTCAATAGGCGAGTGAAAGTCACTAAGTATAATAATATTGAAACAATGTTTAGCATCCTTACAGTAAAAACATTTACATACTTAAGTCCTACATAAAACAGACCTCCAGTCACCAAGTCCAAATTAATGATATGTGTTGAGAGAGAGGCAGCAATATACTATTGCCCGCGTAGTCTTGGTATATTATAGAATACGATATTATTATTATATGATATGTTTGGATTTACTAGTAATAATTTCATCTCTAATAAAGTTACACCACCATTTTCTTGATAACACTCTAAATTCTTATTCATAGGTATGGAGATGCCTTTCCTCCCGACCTCATCATCCTATATAATAATATAACTAGATTTATTTTTGTCGTTTATTATAAGGTAGGTATATCCGTTTCAGTATTGCTGTCTTGATATGTATCAATTTCTTGACATCACGATAAACTTTGATACAATTCAATATAATTATACATCTATATTCATTCAACCCAGTTAAACATGTGATAAATTAACATCTTCGTTTTGTATCTTGAGGTGTCTCAACATCTTACATAATAATATTATTTTAAACTTGTTGTGTCTGCTGGAGTCGATATCGGCTGGCTTTGGCATTATCTTGAATATTAGCAGGCACTTTGGATTTGGTGTTGAATCTAACAAAACTTTGCAGGTGCAAATCAGTGTTGCATTTTCTGGGATGCAGGGGCGGGGGCGGGGGCGGGTGCAGAGGTAGGGGGTAGGGGGTAGGGTGAGTCGGCAAGGGGCTAATTTGTACTCTTGGCTCCGAGGAGTGCTACCCTGCTAGTTGGCAACGGATATCGTATCGCTCACAGCAGACAGTTCATGTCGCATGGTTAGGTTCACTTGGCTGCGAGGTACAAAGGAACACTTGGCCATCTCGGAATTACTAGTAACTCTATTTATCAGCTACCGTGGAGATCAGAATAGGTGCAGTGTGTCTTCAGGAAACGAAACACTGTAGGTATCATACGTAGGACGCGATTCATATGGCGCCCTGCACGAGGGACATTTACTTTAGATAGATCTGCAACATTATTTCTAAATAAACAAATAAAAAATAAGTCGTTTCTCAGTTTGCTAGATATAGATACTTCAAACAAGTCAGAATTTAGAAATACGTTCAATAACTTATTCAATTAGATTAGGTACATACATTTCTAGTGGGTAACTTTAGAACACACTTCTACCGAAGTTGATTATTTTACTGAGCCCTGATTGGTGCCAGTTTGAGAAAAACAGCTTACAAACTAGATATTGGTTACAGTTATGCTAACATGCAACCCTTTCCTCTGAACCGCAAGACAGAATGCAAGCACAAAGACAGAGTATGATTACCTGTTATTCCCAATGTCTTCTTATCTATCTCTATGTCCTTCAATAGTCAGCCTTCAAGATATGTGTTGTGCTGTGCATTTACACAATATTACACGCTCTCCTTCGTCTTAAAATAACACGGCGCCACAGGCATGTTCCCCTAGGCTCTAGCAAGGGCGCCGCTTACCGCGTAGATCATTTGATATGTTACTTGATATGTTTCGATATGTTTGTCTGGCCAACTGGCGAGGGGAGAGGCATCTCCAACACTTCACTAAGACTAAGGTTTCCGGCGAAAGAGGTGGGATGTGATGCGCATTGGGGACGACAGCAATGCCTGCAACTGCTTGCAACGCTTGCAACGCAGCAAGAGTTTGCTCGCTTGCTCAATTTGGCTCACAAATTTGTCTGGTTGTCTGAAAGTTACGGATAGGGGTAGGTGCTTCTCAAAAAGTGTGACTGAATTCTGCAACATGATACTGATTTAGATGGCCATGTTTTCAGACAAGGCCCCGTTCCTCAAAACGTCGTTGGTAGATTGAAACTAAAAAAATGTGCGTACTCATATTGCAAAACTGTAGTAGTTATATCGGCATGTTCGAGATTCCAAATGAAATGTTCTATCGAGGAAGACTGGAGTGTTGACGTTCCGCGCGGCGCTACGCGGGTAGATTATTGCGTTGGGTTGGGGGAAACAAAGAGGCGAGTGCTCTTCGTGAAACATAGCGGCCAGACTACAAACTTAGCAAGCAGCGCCAAAACCTCCTCGCCGGAAACCGGATATGCGTTTATATTTTCTTTTATAATAGAGTATATTTAATTTTAACAGTACATAACAATCTCCAATATGGATTATAAAAATATACTTATAAATAAATTTAGGCTAGTTAGTGTGAAGCAAGGAGCGAGATCCGAGCTGCCAGGTCTACGTCTAGCCCTGGCTGGCAGATGATATGATATGTATCCGTCAGCCCGCGTCACTCCTCCGGCCAGCCCAGATCTTCGCCCAGCAAGTCGTACAGACGCTGGTTGTGCTCGCTAAAGAACCGCCGCAGCTTGGTCACGACCACGGGGTCGACGCGCGGATGCTTGCGACCCTTGCTTTCGCGCAGACACTTGTCCGCCGTGTCGTTGCGCAGACAGAAGAAGCCTTTGGTGCGGTTGAAGTAGAAGTTGTGTCTGCCGATTCGCGGCTCCAGCCCCAGGAAACGCTCGATGCGCTGCAGCTGCGGCACGGGGTCCTCGATCAGCAGGTCGCCGTTGACGATCAGGATCTGCGAGCGCTGAAATACCTCGAGCCAGCGGTGCAGGAAGGTGTGGTACAGCGAGACGGCCAGCGGCCGGTAGCCCGCGTTCACGCTGCCGTCCGCCCGCAGCGCCAGCTGCTCGAAGCTGCGCGCCTGCGCCTGCGCCGGCCCCGGCTCCGACGACGCAGCCGTCGCCGCGTGGCTGCGCAGCTGCGCGAAGTCCGAGATGGCGCGCGTCACGGGCTCGCGCACGATGAAGAGCAACTTCACGCTGCCGTTCATGGCACGCATGCGCTCGGGCACCTGCAAGCGAGACGTTGTCTGTTAACATACGCGTTAGGAGCAACGCAACGCAACGCATCATTCACACCAACGCATGTCCGACGTGCTTCGCAACAGGCTTGAACAAAGCAGCAGGACGTGTCCGAGCGCGGCCACGGAGAGGGACACCTGGACGTTGAAGACAAACTAGCGGGTCCCTGCGTCTCGAGACACTCGGCACTCCTGTCACCTTCGTCGGAGCTTGGAGCGATGGTAGGGAAACCGAGCAACGCCTGGCCACGAGTTACCTCCGAGGTGACGAAGTAACTGGGGCTCTTCTCGATGGTGATCTGTCCCCGGAAGGAATGCGGCATCTTGCGTCGATACCAGTCGAGCCCCTTGGCGTAGTTGTCGTCTCGGTCGAAGAAGTGGACTTCGCCGGCAGCCTTCTGCACGCGCGGATGCAGCGCCAACATCTCGAGCAGCGCACGCGTGCCGCACTTGCGCACGCCGACGATCACTGCCTGCGGCAGGCGCCGCTGGGTGCGCGGGAAGTGCACGCGCCGTGCGGACCCCGCGCCGGCGGCGCTGGCTGCGCTGGCGGCGTTGGCGGCGTTGGCGGCGTTGGCGGCGTTGGCCAGGCTGTAGACCGCCGAGTCGTAGAGCACGTGGAAGGTGAGAAAGAGGGAGAGCAGCGTGACGGAGAGGGCAGCGGCGGCGAGACGTGGTCGCGACGCCAGCCACGCCGACGCCAGCCAATCGCCGGGGTGGCCGTCCAGAGGTCGCATTCCGGCGTCGAGCGCTGCCGGACATCTGCAAGCAAACCACTTTGTCAACGCAAAGCATCTATCGGTATTTTGTTTCGTCATTGTATTACCAGTTTGTTGTTTTGCATTTCAAAATGATGCCATGGCAAGTATTATCAGGTATATTTTTATCTATAGTACCTACATCATACTTGAAAAGATTTAAATAGTCTCCACATTCCACTGTTTCACAGTTTGGGAAGTTTTTGACTAAAGTAATAAAGAAATAAACGCCGTCGCCGCCGTCGCAAGCGATCAAACTGACATGCGGAAGCTCAGAGCTAGTTTTGTGTGTACTTCTCAACCCCTTCGTAGGGGTGCCGGGGTGTCAGGGTGTCAGGGTGTCGGGGTGTCGCGAGTTTCGGGGGTGTCGGGGGTGTCGACTCACAGAACGGCGACACAGAGAAGGAGCGGGCCGGCGGCGTCGCGTCACGGCAGGCGGCGGCTGAACGGCGTCGCGTCGCAGCGCGTGGAGGACGCTGCCTCCGAGTCTCCGTGCATCGCGTCACCCTGCGCCGCGGACAAACAAACAGTCGGACAAACAAACAAACAAACAAACACAGCGCCTCAGTCGCACCGCGGCCACTTTCCCCGAGGTCCATCGATCCGACGCCGACGCCGACGCCGACGCCGACGCCGACGCCGGCATTGACCGACGCCGCAACGCGCGACCCAGTCGGGGCTCGACCCAGTGCAGGAACTGGGTCAACGTCACGGGGCGGCGTCGTACATTCCCCGTCGCGTCGCCGTCCCGACCCGATCCGACCCGACCCGACCCGAGCCCGGCTCAATTGAGCTCGACTGCTCGACGTGTGCCGACGTGTGCCGACGTGTGCCGACGTGGCCCGAAGCCAGGTGGTCGACTCATTGATACGCGTGTGACGGATGGCGACGCCGACGCCGACGCCGACGCCGCGGCGCTACGGCGTCGGTCGATCCCGCGTGACGTACACCCGGCGTCGCGACGTCGTACGGCGGGTTGTAGGCCCCACGCTGGGGGGGGGGGGGAGCGCGGGAAAGCGGTGTGGCAGCCATCTTGTCGACCACGGCGGGGTGGAGGGGGCGATGCCTGGAATACCGGGAAGCCATCGCGTGCGCCGCGATGCACGGAGCCTACGTCATGGAAATAATTGAGAGTTCCCATGACGCTGTCAGATCGATCGGCCAGCGTGTCTTCTAACCTACGATCATTTATCATTAACAGCGCCTGGGGAAAATATGCGTCCGCGATCGTTTCTTTCACTAGCCCTCTCCTAACTTGTAATACGAGGAATTGTTCGCTACCAACTCCAAGCGAATGCATGCTCGGCAATATGTCACGATTTGGTGACGCTCAGGAAAATGTTACACACTTCAATGGAACTCCCGAGCGGCACGGAAAGTCCGGGAACGTTTAAAAACTTTTTTTTCCATTTGAAAAGAACACAGTCAGCGGCAGCGCCTATCACTTTAGCGTCAAGCTAACCAGACTTGACTTGCTTGAATGCACGAGACTACTTCACGAAGAGCGCGCTATCCGGCCCTCAGATCAGCAATGTATAATAAACAGTACCAGCCTCACGTAAAGCTCGAGTTGACCCCGGCTGACCTACTTTACAAAGTGTCCCTGGCACCGACGCTACATTGGGGTAGGCCCTCGCCTTCATAGGGGATGAATAACCATGATATAGGGGCTCCGGGCTTCAGTCTTCGTGCTACGAACTGCATCTCCAGTGAGAAAAGCCTCGCACAGAATATGGAGCAATACACCAATACCTACACCAATACCTTCAATCTAGTCCATTGAGCTAAATTTCCTTGCGAAAAGGAAATGTATACATTCCCGGGAAAAGTGTGCCTGTTCACTTGGCTCGAAATGGTCGGCTCGTGTCTTGGTTTCACCCTCGAGCCATGCAAACGACTTGAGCAGGTTGAAGCAACCCTTCAGCTGGAAGAGTCGTGTGGACTGAGTCAAGGTCAACCCCTATCGACCCCCCCCCCCCCCCCCCACCTACACACCAGCCAACACCAGCAAACACCGGCAAGCAGCAAGGAGCAAGGAGCAAGGAGCAAGCAGCAAGCAGCGACCAGCGACCAGCGACCAGCGAGCAGCGAGCAGCGAGCAGCAAGCAGCAAGCAGCAAGCAGCGAGCAGCAAGCAGCAAGCAGCAAGCAGCAAGCAGCAAACAGCGAGCAGCGACCAGCGACCAGCGACCAGCAAGCAGCGACCTGCAAGCAGCGACCAGCGACCAGCGACCAGCGACCAGCGACCAGCGAGCAGCAAGCAGCGAGCAGCGAGCAGCAAACAGCAAGCAGCAAGCAGCAAGCAGCAAGCAGCAAACAGCAAGCAGCAAGCAGCAAGCAGCAAGCAGCAAGCAGCGAGCAGCGAGCTGCGAGCAGCAAGCAGCAAGCAGCAAGCAGCGAGCAGCGAGTAGCAAGCAGCAAGCAGCAAGCAGCAAGCAGCAAGCAGCAAGCAGCAAGCAGCAAGCAGCAAGCAGCAAGCAGCAAGCAGCAAGCAGCAAGCAGCGAGCAGCGAGCAGCAAGCAGCAAGCAGCAAGCAGCAAGCAGCAAGCAGCAAGCAGCAGGCAGCAGGCAGCAAGCAGCAAGCAGCAAGCAGCAAGCAGCAAGCAGCAAGCAGCAAGCGGAAAGAGATTCCAGCACAGATGGATTGATTCGTGCACATGACACGACGACAACCTTCCAGGTCGGTCCTGGTGGAGATTAGACCGTGGGATGTGGGGCACGGTGGGGGTGGGGGCAGGGGCAGGGGGCATGGGGGGGGAGTCCTAATCGATCTCGGGGTTATTAATGAAAGCTTAATCGCGACCGTCGCCTCCTCCCCGGGAAGTAAGCCCATCGGTAAGAACTAACAACGAACAAATCGCGCTGAAAAAATCTCTACACATTTTCATGATATTTGTTGAAGTGTGTAGTGAAGAATTTTTAAATGATGTTCCCGCCATTCAGTAAAGCGCTTTCTAAGCACTAGCCCCGGGGCACCTGGCCATTAGTCTTCTCCTGAAGATGGTGAACCGCGCAAACATCGAGGATGAGATACAGGTGAAGACAGGGGCGGTTAAGCTGTGAATTATGGGGGGGGGACATTTAGGAAAATACCGATATTTTGGAGTTGTGCACATCTTAGTTTTATACAAACTCGTATCACGCGCGTATTAGAGTCACTCTTCTGATAAAATAAATAGTTGAAATGGTTAAAGTGACTCTAAGCCACCATTCTCCCCAGAAGTTTGGCAATCATCGTTAGAGGAGACACAAGCTTAAGAACTTGAATATTTTGATGGTATTTCCCTCCAAACCGAGTGCCAGGAAGTGGGCATAATATACTTGCAAAATAATGCTTTGTTGGCTGGTGAATACTCCAGCCAAGGAAACTGATCGAGATGTGAATGTTTTAAGAAGCGCCTTTCAATTGATCCTTGTTTTTTACGCGGTTAAAATGGCAAGAAATGATTTTCGGGTGGTTTCCCCGGCTCTGTCAGTGAACGTGGTGAAGTCGTCCACAACGCCAGCTAAGTGCTGTCCGATTTCATTACAAGTAGTTTGAGGGAGCAATTTCTTGAACAGTATCTGATTGCATCCTTGCAAGGATGACAGATGTTTCAATTTCATTGGCTTGCACAAACTTATTTGACAATGACATGAAACACGAATCGAACTTTTTTTTGACTGACTGATCTACATCTATCAAAACTCAGAAGAATGAGCTGCTTTAGTGCGAGGCGTAAGACTTCATGCAAAGCGTTCCAAATCAGCAGAAATATGTATCACCGCTGTACATCTATGGCTGGCCGCAATGGCAAAGTTGTATCATGAAAAGTACGTGGTTACCTTCCTGAGCAGAATTCTTCCGATTTCAGTGTATATTTAATTGTAAAGAGCGTCGGTAGCTTGCGCACACCCGCTGCCTGTCCACGGCACCAACTGCCCTGGATCTCGAGAGTCCAGATGTGAGTGTGACACAATACTCGACACGAGCTGACACGCATGGAATCGCAGCTGTGTGTTTTCTTTTTGCTCTACGCTTGCCCAGGAAGTCACTGTCAGTCTCAAAAAGTGCACAGCACTAGCAAAAGAGCGGGCGCTCAACTTCCCGCGAATGCTCTCATTGTTCAATTTAATCAAAATTTAAGAAAATGCAATTTTAAATTTATTTGCTTTAAACCGAATGTCGCAGTTGAATTATCAGTTGTAGGTATCTTTTTCAATATCATGGTGACCCGATGTGGCGATCGCCCCCCCCCCCCCCCCCCCCCCCCTCCCTCTATCAGCCCCTGGGTAAGGAAACACTTTATCCTAAGTTTACCTAAAGTTACACAAGGCCTTACCATTCTTTAAAATACTCAATTATTCGGTTGTCAGTTTACATTTCTTACAATCTAGTACGTTTTTTTTGCAAATATTTCATATTTAATTTATGGTACATTTTCAATGACAGATTTGGCAACACGGCAACACTGGAGAAATTAAAATTCATGTCCGCCTATGACCCGGTTGTAACACGAAATATTTACCATATTGGAGACCCATTTCGATGATGAGACACAACAGTTGTGCGTCGCTGGTTCGCGGGCAAGCGATCTGTCCGTTGCGTACTATCATTCAAATCTTTTATGAAATCCTCGTTACTTTCTAGGTCTGCCGTGACCAGCTGCCGGGATGGCGGGAAGCCGGGACGTGCAGGCTGCAATTTGCCAGCCAGGTTTCTTCGCTGGTGTATTTCGCAGCGTCGCGCGCACCTTTCCGTCATCACGATACTTGATAAGATTTTCCAGAAACTGAAATCATGGCCAGCATTCGCGTGGGCCTATTTTCGTGGCGGGTGGGAAGGGGGGGGGGGACGCGACAGCACAAGCAAGAGCGCTTACACAGCACAAGCAAGAGCGCCTACACAGCACAAGCAAGAGCGCCTACACAGCACAAGCAAGAGCGCTTACACAGCACAAGCAAGAGCGCTTACACAGCACAAGCAAGAGCGCCTACACAGCACAAGCAAGAGCGCCTACACAGCACAAGCAAGAGCGCTTACACAGCACAAGCAAGAGCGCTTACACAGCACAAGCAAGAGCGCTTACACAGCACAAGCAAGAGCGCTTACACAGCACAAGCAAGAGCGCTTACACAGCACAAGCAAGAGCGCTTACACAGCACAAGCAAGAGCGCCTACACAGCACAAGCAAGAGCGCTTACACAGCACAAGCAAGAGCGCTTACACAGCACAAGCAAGAGCGCCTACACAGCACAAGCAAGAGCGCTTACACAGCACAAGCAAGAGCGCTTACACAGCACAAGCAAGAGCGCTTACACAGCACAAGCAAGAGCGCTTACACAGCACAAGCAAGAGCGCTTACACAGCACAAGCGAGAGCGCCTACACAGCACAAGCAAGAGCGCTTACACAGCACAAGCAAGAGCAAAGAAAACGGGTGGTCAGAAGCCCATGCCATAAGAAAACGAAAAGCTGGAATGTTTGTGATATCCATTCTTCCTTATAATATGTTAGTTAAAAAACGTGGGTCTTTCGCATCGGTCTTATTAAATCAACTAAACGGTTGGCTTGGTCTGGTAAAGTTTCCAGAAGAAGAAGCTTTGAAGGGCTTTCTGTTTGTGGGCCCAGGCTGCTATTGTTGTTGTTCTTGTTGTTGGTCGTGGCTCGTGGCGACAGCTTGCTGCTTACCCTGCTTCTCGGTAAACATTCCACCGGTAAATAGGGAGCGTTAATTGAACGTGATTGAATTGCGTTTACAAACAATAGGTTGCGGAATTCCGAGGTAATAGGTCTGGTTCAGATGAGGTCAGGAACATTAATAATCGACACCAACCATTTGGTTCGCAGAACGAGAAGAATCTACCTGCCACTCGCGTAAAAACAATCGTTACACTGTGTCATTAAAACCTAGCACGTTTCTAGCTTCGTCTACCACGGGAAGAACTCCCAAATAATTGCAAAGAAAACAAACACTAATTGACTTGAATGACTTCAAATGATAACGCTACATTCTGAGGACCATGGAGGGAGAATCCAGGCGATGCAAATTCGCAAAAGAAATTAAGTTAATTCAGCCATGGCGGAACTTCAAGATCCTTTATCCATGAAAGATAAACCTTATTCCAATTGTACATGCAAGATTCTGTCAATCCGTGAAACAAACGCAAACACGGCGATCTAAATGATTCCTGCGACGAGTTCGAAATCAAAGTGCAGTGCCCGAGCACAACAGCACCCACTGCTCTTAGACCAGTGACATGGACCCATCACAAACTCACTTTCATTTGTCCAACAAGCAGCAGAGCAGTCCACGTCAAAACACTGGTCATCGCATCATCTGCAAGCATCCCGACAGGATCCAAGCACAAGCACGCAGCACACATGACACAGCACAAAGCACACAGCACACAGCACACAGCACACAGCACACAGCACACAGCACACAGCACACAGCACACAGCACACCGAGTCGAATTTTACCTGCAGCCAGCAGCAAGTCTTCCGAGCAGCGAGCTGAAGCCGCCTCTCTCGCTGTCCCCTGCTAGCGCGTCGCGCGGAGTGACATCGTCGTGCAGCAGCACACCGTGATGGCGTCGCCGTGCTGCCCGCCGCTCGCTGCCCGCCGCTCGGCGTCGGCGTCGGCGTCGGCGTCGCAGCGCGGGTCGATGCGGCGCCGGTCGGCGGGGCATGCGCCCGACGCCGACGCCGACGCTGCGTGACCGCGGGGGAGGTTTGAACGCGGGGTCAACGCGCGACGCCGAGCTGCGTGGGCGGGCGCCGCGACCCACGCGGTTGGGGTCACGTGGGTCGGACACGTAGAGATGCATCACCGTGTTGCCGAAGCGCTTTGGGGCTTTGGGGCCGAGCTGTGTTTCAAGCCCGTAGCTCGCTGTGTAGTTTTGTTGCATGCCGCGTTTCAAATGCACAGGGTGTTTTAATTTGTAGAAAATCTACTCCGACGAGAGGTCGTTCCTTCCATTGTTTTTGGACTTTTGTCAACCGGTTTGACAGTGAATGACAGTGCCTCGTGGTCGTGGAACCATGAAATGTCCCGGCTATAGTTGTCTAGTCATAGGCAAAGTTAGTTCGGGGCAAGTCTTGCGTGTTAAAAGGAGTCTCAATATTTCGCAAGCGGCGTGGGAGTCGATGATGCAGGGTGGGGGGGGGGGGTCGAGTGGGCGCCTTGCCGCTGGGGTTGGGGGGGTTCTCGAAAAGTTCAAACAGCGAACTCGCGGGGGCGATAGCGGGAAACTCTGCGCAACGCGGGAACACCGCGGCTGTCAAAGCGCCGCTTCAAACCCAACAAATATTATCATTACCTCTCGCAGTTGAGTTCTTGGAGAGCAGGATCTAAACCCACGTGCCGGCATCTGGCTTTGGTGTTGCTCTACTTTAGGGCGTCGCACCTAGTCTTGTAGGAGTTCGTGTCGAACTTTGACCTACGAACGGGCGCCTACTTGGGGGGTGATGGGGTGCACGCGATGGTTGAGACTCATGGCACGTCAATGTATCGTCGTCGATACGAGCTTGAAACGCATGAAACGATAGATTGAGCGGCACACGGACACGACCTATCCATAGCCATATGGACGAGGTACCTTCCAACATACCTACCTACCGACTCCTAGTAGACAGTAGCTGGCAGCTAGCAGTAAAACTATCAACCCCGTTGGCCATTAACCGCGACTAGCAGGATCCAAACATCCACTCTGCGAGACGAGACAAGACAAACTGTCGAGCTAGAATATAATATTATTGTTGATATCTAGGGTCAGTGATTGCTAGGCTAGAAATGTTTGGCTGCCGCAGCATGCTTACGAGCGAGTACAGCTGGAATTCCTAACCTCTAGGTTTCTTCCAATCTAACCTACTCGGTGATGGGGTCACGGCATGGTCCTAAGGCTCGGTCACATGGTCACATAGTCACAGTCTCTCGGAAGAACAGCCATGCAACATGGATACACAAATTGATAATTTTCAAAACATGAACAACAAACGACTAACAAAAATGAAATCTCACTGAAAATTGTTGTGTAAGCTGGAAAATTCCTTCAACACAAAATGAAATGGCAAGGGCTGACAAGATTATTTATTTATTGCAACTGATTATACTCGGCTCAGCCTGACAGATAAGTAGTTAGTATGTTTTAATAATTTGTAACGAGTTACATGTTTTCGATACGAACAGTATCGAAAACCAGTTTAGAACATTCGAGTAGCCAAAACTACCTGGGTCGGGACCCTTCTGGAATATTCGAGGAGCTTGGATAATTCTAGAAGGTGTCACTTATATAAAGGAGGGACAGGCGGTATGAGAGAGTCAGTCTGGATATAGCTTTTGAAGTGTAACGAACAAGTGTATTTGTAGAGTGAAGAATAAATAAGTTTAAATAGAGAGCACGGTTTTAGTTATTTTACCTGGGAATAAATAACTTGGCGCCCAAACCCACAGCGTTATAATTTGGCGTTTAGCGGAAGCGTTACAAATTGGCGCCCAACGTGGGAGAAACGTCTTACCATATTTGATCGAAGCACTCAGCTGTTTGGAGTTTGAATCTGTGGATGAATTTTCAAAGATTTGTAAGAAATTGGAACTAGGAAAGATCCAAGCAGAGCAATATCGACCCCCACCAACAGATAGCCTGTCCTTGTTGGAACCCGATCTGGCATACCAAGGTAGAAGACATGCAATCACAGGTGCTAACTCGACCAACATGAGTAAGATCACGAACCACGGGAGGGCTATAGAAGCCAGAAAACAATACGACATCCCTCAAGAAAAAGCAAGGAAAACCTTCTGCTACGGCTGTGGGGCGGTGGGCGTTATCCGCCGATCCTGCAAAAATTGCAATAATTCGGAAAACGAGAGGGGAGAAAATTTGCGATAGGTCCTCGGCAATTTTCTCCGACCAGAGAAGAGGACGCATTACAAGAATTGACGGGAGGAGAGATGCAACTAGACCAATTACTCTTTATGGGAAAAGATGCAAGAGCTTACCTTTTCGTGAAGATTATGGGGATTCATTTAAAGGGTTTATTGGATAGTGGCGCCAATCGCACCGTGATTGGAGGTGAAGGATGGAGGTTTATCTCCCAATTAGGGTTGAAGCGGAGCATGGAGAAAGTAAACACGTTCATCACTGTGGCGAGCGGACAGCGATGCGCAGTCGATTTTGTCGTCTATATCCCATTCGAACTAGAAGACCGCCTCCGAGTGATACCTGTGTTGGTGGTGAAGAGCTTACCGATCATCCGAACCCTGGGCATAGATTTTTGGAAGATTATGGGTATCATTCCGAATGTAACCACTGCGACCTGGACCTTTACGAACCCGAATGTGGAACAAGATGACTACAACACTGTGGATTCCATAGAAGAAAAGTCAATCCGCGAAGAAGAAAGAATGAAACTCGCCGAAATAACAACGCGATACTTGGCGAAGATGTCCGAGAATTTGGGATGTCACAGGTCGATCGAGCACAGGATTGATACAGGCAACGCTTCGCCAATAAAACAACGGTATTATCCAGTTTCTCCGGTAGTACTGCGGTCAATCCACAATGAACTGGATAATATGATCAAGCTAGGAGTAGTGGTAAAATCAAAGAGTCCATGGTCGTCGCCTATGCTTTTAATCAAGAAAAAAGACGGTTCCTACCGATTTGTGGTGGACTTTCGCAAAGTCAACGCTGTTACCGTCAAAGATGCATATCCGATACCTTATGTGTCTTCTATTTTGGATCGCCTGCGAGAAGCGAGATATCTTTCATCTTTGGACTTGAAGAGTGCCTATTGGCAAGTGCCTCTAGAGAAAGATAGTCAAGAAAAAACCGCGTTTACGGTGCAAGGAAGAGGACTGTTCCAATTTACCCGGATGCCTTTCGGCCTACATAACAGTGCGGCGACTTGGCAACGACTGATCGATCAAGTTTTAGGTCACGACTTGGAACCGTATGTCTTTGTTTACCTTGACGACATCATTATAGCCACGTCTACCTTTGAGAAACACACGGAAGTCCTCGAAGAAGTTCTCCGGAGGTTAAGGGCGGCGAACCTTACGATCAATAGAGAAAAGTGTGAAATTGGAAGAAAGGAGTTAAGATATCTCGGCTATGTGGTGGATCAGTACGGTCTGCACGTCGACCCTGAGAAGATCAGCGCTATCTTGGACTATCCTGCACCTAAGTCAAGCAAGCAGGTAAAGCGTTTTGTGGGAATGGTGTCGTGGTATAAGCGTTTTATACCTTCATTCGCCATCCTCATGTCCCCACTTCATAATTTGACACGCAAGAACGTCCAATGGAACTGGACTACAGAGGCCGAAGAAGCTTTCAGACAAATCAAAGAAAAGTTAGTTACGCCTCCTATACTCACTTGCCCGGATTTTGATCGTCCTTTTTCGGTACAAACGGATGCATCCGCCTATGGTATCGGGAGTGTGCTATCTCAAGAATTTGAAGATGGAGAGAAAGTGATCGCTTATTATAGCCGGTCTTTGACGAAAGAAGAGAGGAATTACTCGCCGACCGAACGGGAGTGTTTGGCCGTCATTTGGGCTATTGAGAAGATGCGCCCTTACCTGGAGGGTAGCCGTTTCTCGGTAATTACCGATCACCATTCTTTATTGTGGTTAAACAATTTAAAGGATCCCACTGGAAGACTAGCCCGCTGGGCTATCAGGTTGCAACAATTCGATTTTGACATCAAGCATAGGAAAGGTAGTGAACATGTTGTGCCGGATGCTTTGTCGAGAGCGATAAGCCCTGTCCTCGACCTCATCACCGTCCACGAGCAAGTAGCGGATAAACGGTGGAACAAGATGAAGTCAAGAGTCACCGGAAATCCTCAGAGTTTCCCGGATTGGAGGGTGGAAAATTATAATCTATATAAGAAGGTCAACGATAATTCTCAGCTTGACATGGGATTAGGGAGCAATTGGAAAATTGTCATCCCAAAAGATCTGAGGAACAAAGTGTTACACGAATCCCATGACGCCGAAACCTCAGGGCATCTCGGTATTTTTAAAACCTGGAAAAGAATTGCCGAATGTTATTATTGGCCAGCCATGAAGAGTGATGTTCGCAAGTACATAGGGAAATGCCACGTTTGCGCCCAGTATAAAGTGGAACAATGCAAGCCCGCCGGATTAATGGGACACCGACGGATGGTTTCAAGGCCATGGCAAATGATTTCGTCCGATTTAATGGGCCCGTTCCCTCGGTCTTCAAAGAACAACAAGTACTTATTAGTTGTATCAGATTTCTTTACCAAGTTCACATTGCTGTTCCCGCTGAGAGAAGCTAGGACTGCTACGATTTTGAGACGCCTCGAGGACCAAGTTTTCCTGATATATGGGGCTCCGCAATATCTACAGTGTGACAATGGCCCACAATATACGAGCTCTACCTTCAAGGCCTTTATGAAGAAGTTCGACACGAAGATCATTTATAATCCCAGTTACCACCCACAAGTTAACCCAACTGAACGGGTAAATCGGGTTATTAAAACTATGATCGGGAGTTATATCCGAAACAAGCATAACCAATGGGATAAACACATCCACGAAGTTGGGTACGCGATAAGATCAGCCAAGCACCAAAGTACTGGTTGCACCCCGAATCTCTTAAACTTCGGACGCGAGATTAATCTATCTGGGAAGTTCCACGGTGATGCTGATATGGTACCCGAAAATGCCCCTATAGAAGTCGGGAATCGCCAAAACTTGATCGAAAGACATAGAAGATTAGAAGAATTGTACGAGGAAGTCCGACTCCGACTCAAGAAAGCATACGATGCCAACCAAAAGGTGTACAACCTACGACGACGCCACAGGGAATTCGAAGTCGGAGAAGAAGTTTGGAAGAGGAATTTTGCACAGTCTAACGCAGCTAATAAGTTCACCGCGAGTTTAGCGCCGAAATACACCGGCCCTTTTGTGGTCAGGAAAAAGAGGTCCCCGTTGGTCTATGAACTGGTCGATCAACAGGGTAAGCCAATTGGTAACTGGCATACCAAAGATTTGAAGCCGGTACAAAAAGTCGAAACCGAAGATGACTGCGACATCGCCCAAGAAGAGGACTTTTCAGAAAATGAGTCAGAAGTTGAATAGTTTATTTTTGTATTACATTAATGGTATTTTGTATTTTTGTTAAGATAGGGGGTAATGTAACGAGTTACATGTTTTCGATACGAACAGTATCGAAAACCAGTTTAGAACATTCGAGTAGCCAAAACTACCTGGGTCGGGACCCTTCTGGAATATTCGAGGAGCTTGGATAATTCTAGAAGGTGTCACTTATATAAAGGAGGGACAGGCGGTATGAGAGAGTCAGTCTGGATATAGCTTTTGAAGTGTAACGAACAAGTGTATTTGTAGAGTGAAGAATAAATAAGTTTAAATAGAGAGCACGGTTTTAGTTATTTTACCTGGGAATAAATAACTTGGCGCCCAAACCCACAGCGTTATAATTTGGCGTTTAGCGGAAGCGTTACAAATTATCAATTAGTTCACAATAATCACTATATTTACTTAAATTAGAACATTTCTGAACGACAGCTGGCCCTGCGGCCGGATTGCGGAATCCCGTCCAAGCTGCAACTTCTAAACAGATCGGAAGTGGAACTCGGGAACGACTGCTCCTCCAAGCCATCGATCGAATAGAAACTCTGCTGGGAACCGAAGCTTTTGAAAGAAAACACGTCGGGACTCTTCAGCGAGGGATAGGAACCTGCCGCACTGAACATGACAAGTTTCTTTGCGCTCGGCTCCCTGCTCTTGAAGCGCTGGACGGAGTCTTCCGCCGCGGCCGCCTGCTTGTCGACCGGCTGGAAGGCAGCGAGGGATTCGGCGTCGGCCGACTCAGCGGTCAGGTCGCTCCACTGGACGCTGAGCACCAAGGAGTCGAACTTGCGCAGCATCCCGTCCATGGAGGAATGTCCCAGCTCGCGGTCCACGCTGGTCTCGGCGCAGGCTGCGTCCACCGTGGAAACGGGCTGCTTCCAGCGCAGCCGAGCCAGTCGCTGCTTGACGTAGCCCAGCCAGCCGCCGCCGCCACCGCGTTCAACGTCGCCGGGCACCTCCACGCTCGCGCTCGCCGCAAAGCCGCCCTCGCTACAAACCTCGTAGCTGGCGCTGCGGTTCAGGCCACCTGGCGACAAGACGACGAGCTCTAGCCGGGGACACGCCTCGTGCGTCGTGCAAACTGAAGTTGGCGGAAGTTGCATTGCTATTACAGTAATATGTTTACCCTGGCAATGTAAAAGTTATTATCATCATTTTTTAAAGTACCTGACTTCAAAGGAAGATAATAAATTTTCATATTATGCTCTAGCTTCTATTCTCTTTATCAAAAATTAACGATGCCGGCATAAATTGGAACCCCGATTAGAAGCGTAAGCTTGTTTGAAGAATGAAGTGACGTTTAGCTGCGTTGAAGGTGCGAAGCGTGGAGCTATCTCGCCTTACCGCTGGACCCAGGGCTCACTCGGATGGTCGGGCTGAGCTGGGCGGTGAGGGCGTTGCGAGTGAACGAGCCGTGCAGGTCGTCAAACTCCCAGCCCGTCCCCGACAGGCCGTACTGGCTGCCGTGGCCGCGAGAAAACTTACTCCGCTTTGAACAGCTGGAACAGAAAAAAGCCACGTGGTTCATAACATTAACCGTTTGGCCGAGTCGGTACCTACCCCAAGCATGTTTACAAAAAGCCAACTCACCAGTTGCAAAACCAAAGGCTTGCTGAAGTCGCCGTCACTAGACAAACAACTGCTAGGATGACACATGCCAGAAATATCATCTTGTCCTCACTCTCATTCAACAAAGGAATGCTCATGATTAGACTGATTAGACTGACAAAATAAGCCAGAAGCACAGCTGCTAAAATAATGATTGGTTAATATACCTATCGACAAGAATATCTCGAATGGCAGCGTCCAAATAAACTATCTCTGGGTCCATGGGCGGACGCACGCGTGAGCCGCTAGGTTATAGATAGGTAGATGACCTTAGGATGGTGGCTGAATGGGGATGCAAAATTACCTTTGAGCACTAAATGCGTTCATCATTCGCAGCCTAAAATTTGAAATGCTTAAATGACTTATTGTTACACTGGAACATGCTGCCAAGGTAAAACTTCCGGATGAACAGCTTTAAGCATAAATAAATGCATTGTGGACCGAATAATTATATTTACCGCATCCATGCTTTTCGACTTTTCATATTTCAGCCGCTCATCGTTGGGCGCACATGCGCACTAAGCTGGCGCATGATGATTTCATGTCGTCACGAGCCAATCTGACAGCAGCAGAGTTGCTACTGTCAATTTTTGCAATACCTTTAATTTACGGTTAATTTCTTATGAAAGTGAAAAAAAAGAGCAGTAATTTAGTCTCAAATCCTAAGGAGGAGTGAATGAGAGTAGACAATGTGCAGCATTAGAGTAAAATGTTCAGCCTTAACCTCGACTATTATTCTGTCGAGCAGGTAAATAATCAAGTAGTGACATTCACACAAGATGCATGGGACAGCAATAGCAATAAAGCTTTAAATGACGTAGTTGATCCCAATACAGAGTTTAAGGTAAGCCATAGAAGGCCTAGACCATATTCTTAACTGGTGCTTGGAAGAGATCGCACCCTGCGACTTCAAACGTTTTCATTCCAGATCACAACCAGTGTACTAACTCCCGTGTCAACTTTAGAAAGTTATGGCTATCCTCACCCTCTTAAGAAAACACTAGGTGACAACATTTCTACAAGCTCTGCTCCAATTGAACTGACCAAAGAAAAATATTCTTTTACTATTATGCCTACGACAGTTGAAGGTAATACGAAATGTTAGTTACAAGTTTTTAGCAAATTGCCAAACTCCAGTACTCAGTAGCAGTACCATATTAATTCACCTGTGATTTCAGGCAGTGCAGCTAATGCACATAAAAAAGAAAAGAATTCACCATCCACACCTCAAGAGATTCCTCAAGTCCACGGAGCACACAAAATCACTCCAGCAGGCACGGGGCTCAACGGGTCACTGTTTTCTGCAGGCAATTTGTTTGCTAACGGAACGTCTGGTTCAGTTGCAAAGACTCTGACTAACAGCACTCAAGGAATCAGCAAGAGAAAAAAGTGTACCAGCAACACAAACACCAGTCGAGGCAGACAAACTTGCAACGACCAAAAAAAACCTGCTTCAGGGGATGAATCTGCATCGCCCAGCCAGCTGGCCCGGCCTTTTAGAAATTCTCAGGACAGAGCAGAGATTGACTCCAATACATCGAGATGTTCCTCACGGTTTGATATCGAGTCGAACTTCTCGGCAGAAACCATGTCATCTCTGTCGGGGGTCAGCGGACACGAAGAGGAACTGTTTCGAATACGCCGTCTCTTGCTACTCGATTCTTCTAACTCTTTCCAAGAAAAACTCTTAGAAGACTATGAACAACATTCAAGTAATCCAAAAGAAGATTTACATCTAACCCAGAATGGGCATTCCCACGTAAAAGCTAATAGAAAGTTGGATTGGCACGCGACGTTGTCCCAAGCGCCGCCAGACAAGAAGGCAGACCCGGACGGAGCCGAGCAGCTGCCGGACGAACGCCTCCGCGTGGAGCTCCAGCAGCTGCGTCTGGACGCCGAGTCGCGCGACGCCGCCGCCCGCGGCCTCAAGCTCAAGGTGGCCGAGCAGCACGGCGAGCTGCAGACGCTGCGCGAGGCACTGCGCCAGGCGGACCGCCGCGCGGCGCGCGCGCTCAACGACGCGGCGGCGGCGGGCGCGTCGGCGCGCTGGCACCGCGAGCGTCTGCACGCGGCGCAGGCCGGCCGGCAGGCGGCGGACCGCGCGCTCTTGGCCGCGCGCGCCGACGCCGTCTCCGCTCGGCACGCCGCCGCCCGGCTCCGCGGCGACGCCGACGCCCTGCGCGCACGCGCTGACGAAGCGCAGCTCCGCGCCGTGCGCGACAAGGACGCGCTTGTCAAGAAGCTGGAGGCGATCCACGCCGGGATGGTAGAGCGCGAGGCTGTGCTGCTGCAGCAGCTGCGTCGGGAGGCGGCGCCGGCGCCGGTGCACGGCGGGCGCCGGGGCGGCGAGGCGGAGGACGCGCTGCGGCGCCGCGACGCCGAACTGGCCGCCGCCGCCGCCGCCAACGCCGCGCTCGCCGGCGAGCTGGCTGCCGAGCGGCAGGCGGGGGACGAGCTGCGTGCCGCGCGACGTCGGCTGGACGATGAGATCGCCGGGCTCCACGCGAGCGGAGAGGCGGCGGCAGCCAGGCTGCGGGGGCGCGACGAGGAGGTCGGTCGGCTGGCGGGCGAGGTGGCGGCGGCGGCTGCCGCGTTGGCCACCGCCGCCAGGGAGAAGGCCGAGGTGGACGCCGCCATCGAGCTGCTCCGCGACGACTTTGCCAAGATCGAGCGGCACTATCAGACGATGCAAGACGAGCTCTGCGCCAAGGACAAGGACGGCTCGCTTGCCGCTCGGCGCTGCAAAGAATGCTGTCCGGAAGACTTCGCTGACCTCCAGGAAGAAATCGTTGCAAGCTTTGCCGAAGTGGAGGCGGAATTGCAAAGACTGCAATCAAATCTTGGGGAAGGTAACGTCGTGCAGGAGTTGTTGCAGGACTCGAACGATATGTCGCACCTCCAAGAGGGAGGATGCAGTGATTTGGAGAGCGATGCTGCTTTGAGATGGGAAGGAGTTGTTGCGGAGGAGTTTCCAGCGACGGATCCGGGACGCCGGCGTACGGACGCGACCAACTCGTTGCGAGCGGCGATTGCGCGGCTGCGCGAGCGGCTGGCCGAGGCCGCAGGTTTCAACGATGGTCGCCCGCAGCCAACCGGCAGCTGGCACACGGGGACTCCCGACAGCAGCACGACGACAGGTGGGTGCCTCACAACGCGTTGACAGGGATTAGTTGGCTGGTGCTTCCTAGGGGGTGGAGACGGCAACCCAGCAAGTGCCGAGATGGGATCGTGCACTAATCAATCGGTTGCATTGTTAACGTAACGAATCAATGTTTATATCAAAACTTTGTGTAATCTGCCGTTTGACGCCGTTTGACGCCGTTTGACCAGCGCCACAGGACCAGTTGTCAAAACAGTGCGTCGTTAAACACCGGCAATCATTCAATCAACCGACCTGCAAGCCGGCAGGATGACAGCGAGGGACGTTGCTTGCCGCAGAGTTGCCGTCGACGGGGTTGTCCCGACGGCTGGACGCAGCCGCGGAGGCCCTGGACGCGGCGCGTGTGGCCCGTGGCCGGTCGGACGCCATGTGTGACGTGCTGCGTTGCAACGCTGCGCGGCTGCAGCGCGAGCTGGACGCCGAGCAGCAGCAGCACGAAGCCTGCAAGGCCGACGCAGCCAGACAGGTAGCCCCGGCCCCGCCTCACACATCCCTTTACTCACCTCTCCAAGAATGCGGAAGGACTCCACAATATTGGCAAAATATGTTGCAAATCGTGTCAATTGCCTCAGAAATGCTTGACGTTTTTTGAGGTTATTTGAGCTTGCCTTGGGTGTGTTTCACAGGCGGAGGTGGATGCTGCGCAGGGGGCGCGGCTGCGAGAGGAAGTGGCAGCGCTGCGAGCGCAGCTGGCAGAACTGAGTGCCGCCACGCACTCGACGCTTGAGCAGAACAAGGTGACCACTCCGTCAGATGGTGTTTGTACAAATTTGATGAAATTTTTCAGTGTTCCTTCCAAATTTTCTTGATGAGACTGCAAAGATAATTGAAATAGAAGAATTTTCTCACTAATCAGTACATTTTTGATGAGGCCCTGACGCAAATTAAGTTATTTGTATTGTTGGGTTCTAGTAGAAATGTACTACTATCTAAAAACCTAATGATGGCTATCATTAGTTTTTTAAATTGTTGTCGATTACTTGGTAATAAGAAATTAGAAACAAAGATGTTTTGTTGCCAGCTAAATCTATTGACTATTATGTATAACTGTGTGTGTATGCCAATGTGATGTATGTGTGTTAACTAACTATTGTCGGCTAAAGCGGTTGCTTGAGAGCGTTGTAAGATGGCTGGGTTTCGGCTGCTGCTGCAGGCGCTGCGGTTGCGACTGGAGGCGTCGTGCAAGCCGGCGTGGAACCCGCCGCCGCCGCTACCGCAGGCTCCCAGCCGCTACGACGACGCCCAGATCGCCGAGCTGCTGCGGGGGTCCGCGCTGGACACGCCGCAGAACCAGCCGCTTGCCAGTCTGCAAGGCTGTCTCGACTCCCTCAAAGCAGAGATGGACGCGCTGCAGCTGCAGCTGCTGGAAAAGTCGAGCGCGCGGGAACGAGCCTTGGCCAGCTCTGGCGGACAGGGCCCTGTGATCAACACGAGTATTAACATTTAGCCTTATCCACCTCCAAGAGAGAGTGCCTATCTACCTACCTGTCCGTCTACCTATCTACCTACCTACCTACGTATTTATTCTTACAAACGCTTGAAACTAGTTTTTTTAGCGAGCTAGTCATGAATTAGGGAGCAATTTCTCGGCTTCTTCCGCTTTTGGGCTTTAATTAATTGAGGGTGTATTTTGAAAGGTAAATCATTGTAATAAGTTTTGAGTGGGACGTTAGATGACGTTGCCAGCAGACTGACCGGGACGGGCAAAGTCTTCCGAATTTCTTGTCTTTAGTCGATTTGCAACAATGTTGTTCTTGTTTAAATTCTGCTTGGGCCATAATTGGGAGCTGTCCTTGGTGTTTGTAGCTTTAATTGAACATTACAAACTGTGTGTGGGTATTGCAATGACTGTCACATAGGTTCCTCCTAACTTAAAACTTGGGATTCTACTTGAAACAGCATGGAGAAACTTTACAATTGAATTTGTTGATTTTTTCATTAACTAACATGTGATTTTTTTTTAGAAAAAAACAAGCATTTTATTTTAAGATTGTTATGGAAATTATTTTTTAAATGAAGCAAATTTTTGTTACCTACCCTCCTATATTATCTTGTATTATTAATATATATAGATATATTTATTTAAATTTGAAGCACTGTAAAGTTGTAAACGGTTTTTTAGGACTTATGGTATTAATATATTTTATTTTATTTGAAGCAATTTCAATTTGCTATATTATTGGCAAGTTTTTTTCGTGGCATGTGGTTTAATTTAAAAATGTATATATTTGACACGACACTATGTATTTTATTTTGTGAGCACAAGTGGATGCATTGAAAAACATATCAGTTGGGAATAAATGATTGCTTGCATATTTTGTTGTCTTAAGATGACAAGGAAAGCTTGTGAGCTGCATTTGAGGAGATTCCACTGCACTGTTACCATTTCAGGTAGGTACCTACCTACCTGTTCTCTGATTCATGTTGCTCGAACTCTGATACTAAATTATTGTCGCTATAAAAATGTAGCTGTGGATTTTTTATTTATTCCTAAAGACCATGATACCCATCCTCATACCAAGCGGCCATGAATTTCTCGGCAGACTTTATGACCAGGGCAAATTAGTGGCTCATGCCTCAACAAAATGTTTTAAGAACGAAAGGGGACCGATGTTAAGAGATCCTTTCGGCAAGTACATACCTTAACCTCCTCTGACCTGGGCGCGTTACCAAACTGACTGTCAGGTGAGCGTCTTGCTTCAAAACAAACTGCTACGGGAAACAACAGCTTTGCCCTCGATCAACCTTAGAAGTTAGAACAGCTGCAAATATTTCAAGCAAAGGTTTGGGGTTGCGCCATCCACTAAAGGTATTATTAGTTATTCTTATTAGTTCTATTTATATATTACATAAACATTAGGTAACTACAACCTGTTAATATATAATATATACTATAGATAAATATAGGGATATTAGAAATAATACATTTATGTACTTACATGACACTTGTGTAGAATTTTATAGGTAAAATTATGGAGAAAATACGATGCTTGATAATGATGAACGATGGCCGATGATGGGCAGGAACCTACCAATTGGCAAAACTTGCTTTTAGCACTTTGGTCACGTATGTGAATGGCTTCTTGAGTTCTTCCTTCCAAAGATCAAAAGGCAAAAGATTCCTATTGTGACCTGAGTGCAGAAAAGTAAATATATGAAGTTGTACTATGTAGTACTTAAGTATTATTCATTGTCAACTCAATAAAACATTTAAATTTGTAGTAATGATTTATTTTTTAAATTGAAATTTAAGTTACATTGTTTGAAATACCTGCTTTGTTCCCAAGTTATGCCGTAGCGATAGTATACAATTCTTGTGGCCTACAAGTATTAAGAAGTTATGTTATAACTGCAGCAGAAAGTTTAACCAGAACTTGAAGAACTTTCATATCTAAGGCAACCCTGATGCTTCCATTTATAATAAATTATTGATAATATATATGTGGGTAATCTAGAAGACAAAGTTAGTTTGGTGAACGACAGAAAATCCTCACAACGGCCAGCCAGAGTAGCAGTGAAAAGAAACCAGCTTTGAAGATCTCAATTGGGCTCTCAATTTGAGTAAAATGAACACAATTGTCTAAGAAGTACCAAGACATTACACTGCTAAAATATTAAATTAAATTGGGAAGTAAACAACCAAAGAGCTTTAGGAATAATAACTGATTTCTGATCCCTCCCATGAATGGTTATTCAACAAAGTATAGTAAGGAATTGCACTGCGTGTGCATCAAAAAGGAAGCCGATAGTTTCCATCAGGAAAAATAGCTTCCAAAGGAAAACATACGAAATAACAACCGACCAAGTATCTGGCATTAAGTTTCAGGCACTTTCATACTCATCATCGTCCGACTCAAACAGAATATGCTTGTCCGAGAGTCTCTGCTTTGAATCTGCCACCAACAAATTGGCCGGGCTGCTGACAACAGACGAACGAACAACGGACACCGGCGAAGTCACATCTTCCCCGTCGATGTCGCTCATCAACGAATTGGGCGGGCTGCTGACAACGGACGAACGAACAACGGACACCGGGGAAGTCACATCTTCCCCGTCGATGTCGCTCATCAACGAATTGGGCGGGCTGCTCACAACGGACGAACGAACAACGGACACCGGGGAAGTCACATCTTCCCCGTCAATGTCGCTCATCAACGAATTGGCCGGGCTGCTGACAACGGACGAACGAACAACGGACACCGGGGAAGTCACATCTTCCCCGTCGATGTCGCTCATCAACGAATTGGCCGGGCTGCTGACAACGGACGAACGAACAACGGACACCGGCGAAGTCACATCTTCCCCGTCGATGTCGCTCATCAACGAATTGGCCGGGCTGCTGACAACGGACGAACGAACAACGGACACCGGGGAAGTCACATCTTCCCCGTCGATGTCGCTCATCAACGAATTGGCCGGGCTGCTGACAACGGACGAACGAACAACGGACACCGGCGAAGTCACATCTTCCCCGTCAATGTCGCTCATCAACGAATTGGGCGGGCTGCTGACAACGGACGAACGAACAACGGACACCGGCGAAGTCACATCTTCCCCGTCAATGTCGCTCATCAACGAATTGGGCGGGCTGCTGACAACGGACGAACGAACAACGGACACTGGGGAAGTCACATCTTCCCCGTCGATGTCGCTCATCAACGAATTGGGCGGGCTGCTCACAACGGACGAACGAACAACGGACACCGGCGAAGTCACATCTTCCCCGTCGATGTCGCTCATCAACGAATTGGGCGGGCTGCTCACAACGGACGAACGAACAACGGACACCGGGGAAGTCACATCTTCCCCGTCGATGTCGCTCATCAACGAATTGGCCGGGCTGCTGACAACGGACGAACGAACAACGGACACCGGGGAAGTCACATCTTCCCCGTCGATGTCGCTCATCAACGAATTGGGCGGGCTGCTGACAACGGACGAACGAACAACGGACACCGGCGAAGTCACATCTTCCCCGTCGATGTCGCTCATCAACGAATTGGGCGGGCTGCTGACAACGGATGAACGAACAACGGACGCTTTCGGCTCATCAGGGTCGTTGTCGGTGAATAAAGATTCGTTGTCGGAACTCATGACATAGTCGGTGAGGGAGCGAACAGTTCCCGGCACCTCCGTTTCCATTCTGCTCATAAATGCATCGACAGAAATATCACCATCACTTTCTTCGTCTGCTGTTAAATATTCTAGATGACAAGAAACCTTGGGTTGAGTGTTGGAGGATTTCTGGTTTGGCGAACTGGACCATAACTGACTGGACAGATTCGAGTCCACGCTTTTGTGGTCAGATTGCGATGGATCCAAGGATTCTTCTGGGGAGACAGTCCCACGGGAATCTTCGCTCTGATATCGAACGGAAGAAACATCCATATTTTCTGGCATCTTGGTAGCATTGTCCGAGGACGGCACTAGCGAAGGCTCCACTAGCTCGCTCTCACTCTCGCTCTCCTCCGAGCTCCGCCGTGCCTTGCCGACGTCAACGCTAGCGGCGGCTGCTGCAAGATCTTGCGGACTGGCCATCAGCCCGCTGACACCACCATCGGAAGAAGTGTGCTGGTCCCTAGACCCCGAACAACCTCCAAACAAAGTATGCACCCTATCTTCTTCGGAACCGCCGTCTATCTCTGGCGGCTGCATTTTGTTGGTTGCCGCCTCCGACAGCCCAGTCGTCTCCCTGCCGGGGATGTCGTCGCCCGATGACTCACTCACGGACACCGCGTGGGAATACCGGGTTTGCTCGTTGGCTGGCGGCGGCGGCGGCACCGAGGCCGGTGCGTTTTCGGGACTGGCACAGCTGCGCGGCAAGCTCACTGGAGACGGCATCTCTTGGTCTTCGCTGTTACACTTCAACGACGGGGTCAGGTTGGTACAGCTGTAATCCGTGCTGCCGTCACTGTGTTCTTTCTCTCCTTCCTCCCTCGACGGGGATACCTGGACGGTGACGGCTTGGGCAGCCATTTCCTTGCACACCAGCAAGGCTGCTTCGTTAGCCGTGAGGCGCTCAAAGCGATACCGTTGGTGTGGCAAGGTGTCAGGAAGTTCTGCCGCTACTACAGGGCTACTGACTGCCGATTCCCTCTTCTTGGGACGCTTTTCTCCATTCCCACTTTTGTCGGTAGGCTGTGGTTTCTTCGCCCCTACAAGAGAATCGTCACCGAGCATTTCGATGCTGGACACCCCCATTAAACTGCCTACTGTTGATGCAACGTCTGTCGGCGCTAATGCACAGATACCAGATATATCAACGCTAGAAATTAACTCTTCCGTTGAAAACTTGCCAGCCAAACTACAGGCCGGGTGTTCCTGAATGCTATGTTCCACAAATTGCTTGCTTGCTGCAGCTTTTTCAGGCGGCGGTTGCTTCCCCTTTGGTTTCTGGGAAGCTACGTTCCCAAGAGGAGCATCGTCTTCCCTTTCATCTCCACTCGAGGCAACAAATTGCTTGCTGGCTGCAGCTTTTACTGGCGGCGGTTGCTTCCCCTTTGGTTTCTGGGAAGCTACGTTTCCAAGAGGAGCATCGTCTTCACTTCCATCTCCAATCGAGGCAACAAATTGCTTGCTGGCTGCAGCTTTTACTGGCGGCGGTTGCTTCCCCTTTGGTTTCTGGGAAGCTACGTTTCCAAGAGGAGCATCGTCTTCACTTTCATCTCCAATCGAGGCAACAAATTGCTTGCTGGCTGCAGCTTTTACTGGCGGCGGTTGCTTCCCCTTTGGTTTCTGGGAAGCTACGTTTCCAAGAGGAGCATCGTCTCCACTTTCATCTCCAATCGAGGCAACAAATTGCTTGCTGGCTGCAGCTTTTACTGGCGGCGGTTGCTTCCCCTTTGGTTTCTGGGAAGCTACGTTTCCAAGAGGAGCATCGTCTCCACTTTCATCTCCACTCGAGGCAACAAATTGCTTGCTGGCTGCAGCTTTTACTGGCGGCGGTTGCTTCCCCTTTGGTTTCTGGGAAGCTATGTTTCCAAGAGGAACATCGTCTTCACTTTCATCTCCAATCGAGGCAACAAATTTCTTGCTGGCTGCAGCTTTTACTGGCGGCGGTTGCTTCCCCTTTGGTTTCTGGGAAGCTACGTTTCCAAGAGGAGCATCGTCTTCACTTTCATCTCCAATCGAGGCAACAAATTGCTTGCTGGCTGCAGCTTTTACTGGCGGCGGTTGCTTCCCCTTTGGTTTCTGGGAAGCTACGTTTCCAAGAGGAGCATCGTCTCCACTGTCATCTCCAATCGAGGCAACAAATTGCTTGCTGGCTGCAGCTTTTACTGGCGGCGGTTGCTTCCCCTTTGGTTTCTGGGAAGCTACGTTTCCAAGAGGAACATCGTCTTCACTTTCATCTCCACTCGAGGCAACAAATTGCTTGCTGGCTGCAGCTGTGGGTTTACTGCAGCCTGCTTGAACAGGCAATGAACTGTTGCCCGACACTCCCGCAGCACGGAATGCCGACTCCTGGCCGACGGGTTTGGCAATCACGCTCCCCGGCCCGCTACCCGGCCCAAAGGCAATCATCCGCTTTTTGGGCTCCAAAACCCCCTTTCTTGGCGTCAGCAGCTCTTTGACGGCCATCGCGGCCAAATCGCCATCTCCATCTGGCACCGGGCTCCGGCTGGAGGATGTGGTCTTTTCCGTGGGCACTTCGATTATAGGGTGGAAGACCGGGGTGAATGCCGGGGTGAAGCGACGACGAGGATGCTGCCCGGGAGGCCCCCCGGAGCCACCGGAGCCACCGGAGCCACCGGAGCTCTCAGAACCCGAGGAAGACGACTGTGAAGCCGGTGTCCCGGCGGCGGGGAGCAGCCGGCCAACCAGCGTGCTGTGCGCTGAAGGCTTTGACCGGCCGATGCGCCCACCGCCCGATAACTCGTTGCTCACGGCGGCATCGTCCTTGGGTCCAGACATCGCGTTGCCCATGACGACGGAGCTCGCGCTTCCGGGTCTTCCGGCGATGCCAACGCTGCCGGCGCTGCCAACGCTGCCGGCGCTGCTGTACAGGCTGTGTGCCGGCCCCGGGATAGAGCCGGCCGAGATGGCCGAAATGGCCGAGACGTCTGATATGGAGACCGAGTCCGGAGTGTGTCCCAGGATGCCCGAACGCCGCTCGGACTGCGGCAGGAACCTCAGCGGACGGAAGCTGCAACCAGCGGCTTTTTTGAATTTTACAGGAAAAAAATTAAAGGCTGTAAACTTTGTCAACCAGTCAATCAGCCAGAATTGGTTAATAAGCAATTGTCTAGACAGAGACAGAGACAGAGACAGGGAAAGAGACAGAGACAGAGACAGAGACAGAGACAGAGACAGGTTGCAAAGAGTCTCACCGCATGCCGTCGGTTCGGTGGTCTGCCCGGGAATTGGCGGCGGCATCGGCGGCTGGTTGATCGTTGCCTTTGTCGGCAGCTGGAGCCCTGCCGGCAAACGACATAGGACACAATTCAGCAACGGCCACTAGCCTATGCTCAAATACCCAACTCATTTGAACAATTCTAGGTTGTTTTGAAGAATCTAAGTTGTAAACTGTTGACTCATGAGTAATGACTAATGACTATGAACTGGAATACCTATTTCTTTTTCAGAAAAGATGAAAAGATGTTGGCTTAACATTTTACCGCTTTACCTGGTTATTCCTAGTCGGTAGGTAATGTCAGCAGAGCGGGCTAGTTACTTCCGAGTTACTAACTTGTGCGTTACTTGACTTACGCTGGCAGGTAGGTGTCTGCGGAGTTTTTCATCTTAAGCAGCGCCGTCAGCTTGACCAGCGCTGGATCGCTGGACTTGCCCAGCTGCTTGCCAATCTGCTTCAGTCTGCACAGGCAGAAACCAGCAACAATCAGCAAGACATTACCAAACAGACTCCATACATTCTACATTCTGCTAGCATCACTGTCCTTCCAAGTCTATCATCTCACAGATCAACTGATATCTAGATTTCTTTCAAACTTTTCACTGATTCAAATCAGGTGAGCAGGTAGCCTGGTCTACACACTACACATTACACAAACACAATTAAAACGGCTGCCAACATAGGACACCGATGTGATGTTTCCCACTCATGCATCTTATAATCGTGATCACTTAATCAGTCAGAACCTCATTCTTCTTACTGCTCCTTTCTCCCTCAGCAAATCCATTCAGAAAACAAAGCCAATTTGTTTAGTTGTGTGCCTTGGATAGAACTTCAGCATGTCCGCTCTACCGCTTGGCCGTTTTGACACCACCTTGACAAGCGGCAATCTTCACCACGGCAGGGTTCAAGTATCGGGCCACGCTGCCGAAGGGTGATCAGAACACTGTGTACTCACAGCATCTGCTTGTGCTGGTTGGCCAGCCCGCCGGCAAAGTGGGCCATCACGCCGCAGAAGGGCAGCTTCCCGCGTGGCTTTTCTGCGCACCAAGCCGCGCCACGAGAGAACAGCTGGTAGAGCTGCTCGCCGCAGACTTGGCGCTGGGGCTCCGGCTCCTTGAGCGCTGTCAGCCACGAAGCCACCGCCGCCGCCGTCACCTGCACAAGAGGACAGCGTGTTCGGCACGTTCAACGCGTTCGGCGTGGCTCGCGCCGGACCGACGTCACACTGCAGGAATCGGCGGCTCACCTGCAGCTGGCGGCGGCCGCCGACCAATTGGAAGGCGGCTTGGAGGCCGGCAAGGACGGCTGCCGAGAGTCCGGGGGCGTCGGCCGAACACCAGAATTCCTGGTGAAGGTCGCCCACCATCTCCTTCATGGCGTCGTTCATCTGACAAACAAGAGCCGAGAAAGTAAAGCAGGTACTATCTTAATACCACCTCATCCCACGTTGGCAATGGAAGAGATTTGGGTGCGACGAGAATGATTGGTTCAGTACCTGGGGGTAGTTCTTGTAGAAGACAGCGGCGTTGGCCAAGTCCATGTAGCCGTATATCAGCATCTTGAAGAAGGACGTTACGATGGCTCGGTGGACCTGCAGATGCGGCTCTGCAGGACAAGGCCAGTGTTAACGTTTCCCCTGAATCGTGTGACTTCAGCTACTTCTGCAGCTGTCCTATCAACTGCTACAACTACTACGTAGGTACCAGCTAAAAGTTAAAACCATCCAAACAAGAGACAAACCTCTCCTAACTTTTAATAATGCTTTTCATCGTCATGTTTCAAGAACAAATTACTTTGTACTAGGAGAGACTTGATTAATTCTTTCTATAAGCAGAGAGGTGCATCTAAGTTAGTTACTAACCGTTTTCATCTTTCGAGAAGATGTGATCTTCAAGGAAGACCGTTGCTTGTTTGAAGAAGTCGGCAAAATCATTGGTAACGGCAACGTTTTCGAGTCCGAGCAGGGTGTCCAACGCGACGGAAATCACCTGCAATCCAGGCAGCCAACTTCACTTCCCAAACAGTGGCACATCTCAGCAGACTCCGTCACAAGACACAGATCTCTCAGCTGCTGCAAGTCATCAAGCCTCAACATTGTTGTCAGCACTAATTCAAAATGTTGAATTTGTCAACAATTTTGTTGAAAAAACCCGAGAGAAATGTTGTGGCATGTTTGGGATGAAGCATTGCGGAGAATCAAAGGCTGAATAGAGTTGAGGGGAGTCAGGTGACGTGAGATAGCGATGACAGCTTCCGTTCAAGTCAACTCACCGTCCGCGCTAAGTTGGGTGACCGCTGGCAGCGCGGCATCACCTGGACCAGCGTTGATAACACAAAGTCCAGCCTCTCCAGCTGGTTGGGGGGCGTGGTCTTATTCTCCGCCCACAAACAGTCGAAATAGAGCGCTTCCACAGCCAGCACGTGTGCCTGCAGCCAGAAAACAAGCCATTCTTTTCATTAGACAAGCTTCATCTTGCCGGAGTCAAGCATTACCCAGCCACTAAGCCACACGGACAACCGACATGAATAATGGGTACCTATTAAGTTTATTTCAGTTTTTGGGTTCCATGGAGATAGAAAATGGACTATGAATGAACATAGAAGGCAGTATAGAACTCGACTAACCCTGATTTTACAATGGATACTGTTGTACTAATGTGATATACAAAAAAAAAAAAAAAATCAAATGGTTACGATGGCGATGCACTAAATATTTGTAGTGGTTGGATGGCACATGGAAATTAGGAGCACCTTGCTGGCGCTACATCGGTGTGAGAATCTGATTGACTGCAACCACGCGTGTTACCTGCTCCGACCAGACAGGCTGTCCCTGGGCTGCGTCGTTGACAGAAAACTGGACAATTGCGTAGACTTGGCCGTCGTGGTCTTCTGGCACCGCCAACACAGTCCCCAACGCAGCGAGCGAGCAGAGGCCAGCCTCCACGTCTTGCATCCGATTATCCGTCCACGGCTCTGTGTGCTGGGGCAGCCAGCAGCAGAAAACATTAGGTTGTAATCATCTTGGACGGCTCTGTGGCATAATTGGAAATTCTAGCCGAAGTAAATTGAAAGATCAGGGTTCCACTCCCGGTACGCATACAATTTTGGAATGGATATTTTCGATCCAATGTTAATGACAGGTTCTCCAGTTTGAGTGGATCTGGTTACAAGACTCAGGACTCAGGAGTAAGGTCTCACAAGCAACCCCTTCACAAACCAGGCGCTTGACGTATTACAACCAATTTTCACTCTGGACAAGTGCTTTACCAACCTTGACCAACTTAACATATACATACGCATTCCACTCAATTCCACAGCTCTACCATTCCACTGCTGAATATTCAATAGATTGAAATATATTAAATATCTAGTTAGTGCAATAACTAATGCAGGGTAGACAAGGTGGATTGGAGGAGGAGGAGCTCTTAAGAGTGAAGAAAGCAACTGACTTGCTCGAAGAGCTGCCAGTTCTTGTACAACTTGGCGATGGCACACTGCATGAGGCTGTCAAGATGCTTGCCGGCCAGCTGGCATCCGGCAATCGCGTATCGTTTCAGCAGCTTGGCGCAGAGCTTCTGTACGCGCAGGTTTCCCTCGGCAACCAAAACCAGGCGCGCGGCATTGCGCACCAGGCAGTCCAGCTGCTGCGCAGAAAACCACAAGCCACACATTCAGCCGGTGCCTCCTTCAGCCCAGCGCTTGCGTAAAACCGCTGATGGTTGGCTACAAATCAATCCTAGTATCATCTTACTATTTTCAGAACTGTCCAGGCCACTCACTGACAAAAGTGAACAGAAATAACAAAATAACATGAAATCATTTTCTCTTTCTCTATAACGGTATGCAATTAGGGTATTGTGTGATTTTGGTATTTTGAAATTGAGCCATGATAATGTAGTTTTAAAACTACTTGTAACTACTTGTACTAATTGTATAATAACTTTACCCTCTAATGAGCTATATTCATTGAGCATTTAACTTTATCTTATGATGAAACACAGAACATAACAATAAATATACTTGCCGCCCTCGGCCCATGTTGCTCCAGCAAAACACCGCTAAAGCCAAAAAATTGTTTGAACTTGAAAGGTGTGTTTTTCAGCCAGATATGGCTCGGTAAAATAAGTGAGTGTATGTTTATTTCGAGCCTCTAGGGCGTATTTGTGGGCGGGTTGGCAAACCTGGTTGTGTTTGGGAAGGCAGACCAGCTCGGAATTGAGTTCCAGAGCAATGGACAGATAAGCTGTCCTTTGCTCATTGTCTACGCTTTCTTTCAGCAGCCGCGCGATGGGCGGCAGCCAGGCTTCCGTTAGCTCGACACGCCGCGCAGCCGTCCCCACCTGCAACCGTTGAACTTAGATCACCACACGCATCTAGGAATGACTTACAAACACGGTAGTGTTAGAGCAAATAATAAATAGTCAAGAGATGGTCGAGTAGATTTTTAATTTAAATTCAATGATAATATGTTACACTTGGTGGTTTACGGTGAGACAACCCGATTCACTTCAGCCTCGGTTGGCTTCCGTGAGTTGACTGCGCTTCTAGGGCAGGATCAGGAAACAGCCACCAGGGTGGCAATTGCACGATGGTTAATCGGCGGAAAGTTCAAATAGTTGAGTACAAAATAATTATAACAGTAGTTACCTTAGTGTGTTATTACTCATTAATATCTCTCACAGCCTGCACTAGCTACAGCGAATGGTCACAGATATCACCAATAATTCTTATGAAATTCTTTCAAAGACAGACATATTTCATTTAGACATCACAATCGCTAGTTTTGGGGGAAAAGCCAATTTTACGGGGGGCACTTGTCCCCCATGCACCCTTGTAGCGCCGCTTCTGATTTAGGGGGCTTTGTTTCTTGTTACTGATGCTCCATCTCAGGTGTCAACTCACGGTTACCATACAAGAGTGGGTAGATAACTTTGAAGGTTGGTTACAATACGTCAGGTTAGACACCAGCGCTTTGTACTACGTTTCACCAAGAGTTCCCTGTATTCCACTAGCCCTCGTCAGATAATTGGCTCAATCTGAGCTCCTTTGCATATTCAACCCAGACCAGGTAGCGGAAAAGAGCCAGCGCACCTGGGGCTGGATTTGACATGTCTGCCAGGCTGTGACTCACTTCGTGAACGTCGGGGTCAACGGCTCGCTGCACGGCGGCGGCGACGAGCAGCGCCATCTGGCGGGCGTCGGCGGCGGTGACCGCGGCGAGCTCGACGGCGCCGGCGTCGGCGGGGTCGGGGGCGTCGGCGGCCAGCACGGCAGCGCCGCCCAGCTCCTCGACGGCCGACACCATCGCCCGCCAGTCCGTCACCACGTCCGAGTAAGAACCGCGCGACACAGCGTCCACCAGCGCGGAAGCCCGCCCTCCGTTCAGCAGCTGGGAGAACTGCGTCGCCCAACATAATGTCTCGGTAGTTGCCCTGTTATTGCAGCACAAGGTACAAGGTACGAGGCGCGAGGAACGAGGTACAAGGTACAAGGTACAAGGTACAAGGTACAAGGTACAAGGTACAAGGTACAAGGTACAAGGTACAAGGTACAAGGTACAAGGTACAAGGTACAAGGTACAAGGTACAAGGTACAAGGTACAAGGTACAAGGTACAAGGTATAAGGTATCCTATAATATAAGATGCTTTTTGTAGATAAGATTTAAATATCACATTCCAGGGGTGACGTTAATATCAGTCTGAGTAAACTGTGCCTGGAGTACACTCTGTTTTGAAATTCAGTTTAGCTAACCTGTTAATTTCTAGCAAAACTCGCACTACATTCCCTCCCCCCACACCCCACCCCTTCTAATCCTACCTTTCCTGACCCGACCCAACTTCCCAACCCAATTTATGTATGAATCATCTGCTGTCCAATCCATTTAAAAGATGAGTTGACACATATTAGATTCATTGACCTTGGAGCACAGATTACTCAGACACACAAAATGGACTTGCCATTCCAACCGGAGGCGAATGCGTTTTGATTTGGAGGGCAGTCGCTATACTTACGTCCCGGCAGTTTCCCGCGTGGAACTTAGCAAGGCCTTGCATCACTGCAACGACCTGCCGATGGGCGCTGGGGCTGGAGCTGGGGCTGGAGCTTGCGCTGGAGCCGCTGCCGGGGCCGGCGGAGGCCTCCACGACCAGGGCGTGGACCAGGCAGCTGGCCGCCGCCGACGACACCGCCGGCAGCCGACTGTAGACCAGGTTGAGCACGTCGCGTTGCGCTGCGATGCCACACGGGACCGCCTCAGGGAACCTGCCAACGTCGCCACGTCACTCACTTGCCAACGTCGCCTACTTCACTCTCATCACCCAGAACCAGTTTCTTTCAGTATGTTGTAGAGGTAAATTTTTAAAACTTACGTAGAGTGCAAAATGGTGACACCTAGATTGACAGAAGCTGACAGTAAGTTACCAGCCACTAGTTATTAAAATCAAGGAGGGATGCAGGTTGGCTTGTGAGGAGGGATCACGTACTGCTGCCTGATGCTGGTGATGATTCCGATGGCAATCACAGCGACCTTGACGTTGACGTCCAGGGTGAGACGAGGCAAGGTTTCCATCATGTCAACGCAGAAATCCTCCAGCTGGGGTACTCGCATTTTGTCGCTCTTTTCATCTTCCAACATTTCCTCCAATATCTGCAAAATCATTTCAATATATTACATTTTCAGTGTTTATTAACGGTTGTTGTAGTTTGGTTCTATGGCGTGAGCTCGGATTCAAGTGGTTTTTGGTCCTGAGCAAGGCCGTGGAAACCCACGTTTCGTCACAAGGTGACTTAGACAACTGTACACGTCAATCAGAGCTCCCACCACAGGGGACCACATTACATCACCCATTGCTCTGAAAACCTCTGCTCAATCAATCTTAATATTATTATTGCAAAGAAAATAACATCTAGGAGATGTGCTTCTTTGCATTTTCAGAAGTGCATATCTTACACAATTACTTGCATGTTTCTAGTTGACTTTATTAGTTGCTTAAAGACTCGTGTCTTTTCCTAATAGTTGACTTTGTTGGTAGGTTATCGATTGGGCTGGGCCACCGGAATGTCAATTCAACAGGGCACCGCGCGGTGGCGGTGGCAGCGTGGACCTACCTTGAGTGCCGAGATCCGGACGTTTGCATTGGGCATGAAGGTGCCTTGCTTGACGTAGATGATCAGAGAGTCCCAGTATTTCGGCGAAATCTTCATCCACCTGCCCAAGTCGGCCATGGCCAGCTCCTGTATCGGCTGCGAGGTGTCCCTGCAAGCGTTTACACCCGCGTTACTCCACTGTGTCCAAGGGCAAACACCCGAAAGCTAGCCATTACACACCATGCGCCTAGAAATTCACCCACCGAAATGCATTCATAAAGATGTTCTTGATCAAATATTTGATGATCTTCTGTATCTCGGCCACGTGCTTGACATACAGGGCTTTCTTTTGTGTTGTTTGTTCTGTGTGGATTGCGTGTCTGCTTGAATTCGCATCCTCCAGATTTTGCGTTAGACATTCCACCATCAACTGATCCTCATTGCCAATTTTCACCAGTGCCGTGATGAACTTCATGGCTAAATTTTTATAGAGTAGGTACATTCTCAATGACTATGGATTTGCAAACTCTTATTTAAATCGCATTGTGGATGAACATTGTTTAATTAACTCACCGAAGAAAATTGCGGTGTGACGTAAATCTCGCCATCCGGACATTGAGGCACAACGCAAGAATCCTGTGAAATTGAGCAGCAAGTAGCCGTCGTAAGCGATGGACGACGTCTTGCACTGGATTAGCAGTGTTGGAATAAATCTCTCTAACTTTGCTTTCATGCGGTTTTTCTTGTCCAGAAGAGGATACATTCCATAAGGTCCCTCCTGTTGAAGAAAAAAAATACACTTTTTCATCTTGGGTATGACAAGTTGCTAAGTAAACTGTAATTGATGTGTTCTAATTCTTACTGTGGAATTTTTAGTAATTGCAGCAATCAATTTCGGATAATCATAGCTGATCATTGCTGGCGTGATTTTTCGATGGTATCCGGCAGAACGGAAAAGCAGGCCAATCAAAGAGTACTCGCCAGCCTCTTTGTCCTTTGAGTATATATCAGTCAGCCACATATTCACCACCATCTCTGGCTGAAATAATAAGCAATGTATCTAAAGCTAGTTGTTGAAAACACCAGAGGGTAGTTGTAATTGAAATAAATTTTTGGATGGTTTTGGAGCGTTCGCGAAGCCCTAGTTTATTTAAAACTGTCATGTGCTAGCTTACCCATTTCTTAGAAGTCGACTGCGCGATATTGTCAAACAGGTCATTCTTCTCACATGGGGTCGATTCAGTCGAAGTCGAAATTCCTTGCATTTCGCCCGAACTGGAATCAGTCGCCTCGATAGGTCCACGTCTCACTTTTACCATCTTGCAACTGACCAAAATCTAACTAAAAAAAAATAGTGTAATTTTGCCGCACAGCATGGCACGGCATCAAAGATACAGTTATTAGTAACCTTGATATTATTTTTCTGATAGCATGCCGCTAGCAATGGCCGTCATGCCGGATTATATTAATCCAAGACCATTACTGCAAAATCACCCCGCAGCTGCAAACACAACTTTGACCATCGTGTAGGCACCATCATTTATTACTGCCAAACGATATAAACGCTTACCTGTATATTTCAGTTTGCCAAACTTCTGCTGAAGTTCTCATAGATTCCCAGAAAGAGTAACAACACCAGCCTGCAGGCAGCATCCAATCGCAGTGAGCGAAGCCAAGGGCGAAATTCAGTATCAGTCGGGACCATTCGGGACATGATCGGCATGGCGACCTTCGGGATACAACGGCTAACCTATTTTGTACGTCATCCAAACGCATTCAAGGTCTCGTTCAAATATTTGAATCGCAAGTAATTCGATGCAGAGATGTAGGGGCAGTGTTCCATAATTTTAGAAGTGTTTTTTTTACAATTTCCTGGAAAACAATATAAAAATCTCCGAACAAGATTGGAGGGATAAAATTAGCCATCAATCAATCAGGTGCACTTGTTTCCCAGTTTACAATTTTCTAGGAGGAAGTTCAGGGAACTAATTTAAAAGTTTTTATAAGGTTGAAGGTTGATAAGGTCACCAGATTATTGGTTTCGAAACTTTGAATTTCTACACAAATAAAATAACAGATCTACGGAAAAGTGTAGTATTTATGGTAAGATATTAACTGCTAATGTATAGCTGTAATTGCTAGCAACTAAATAATCACGAACACATCCAGCAAACAAATCACCCTGAGACTAGCTTGTGGCATGGTTTCGCTTGAAGCTGCTCGCCTTTCGTCGTCAGATAAGACTGGCGTTATTAAACGCGAGCATCGAGTCGCCCTCGTTGCAGCAGAGGTAGTAGAGGTCGCCGTCCTTGTAGATGGTGTACGGCAGGAACATCCTGTCCGCGTCGACGCCTGTCAGCCGGAGCAGCGCGCTGGTCGCCTGCACCGGGAAGTACTCCTGCGCAGCGCGCAGCCCTCGCTCGCATGCCACCCCCGCCGCCTCCTGCCGCCCCCGCCGCGCACCCTCCACCCCCGCGACCCGAGCCTCGCCCACGGCCAGGCTCTGCGCGACGAACTTCCGGCGTTCGGACTTCCGCTTCTTGCCGCCGGCCTGGCCAGGGAACGCACGAGGGAACGCGGCGAGCTCGTGCTCGAGTCCCAGCCGGTCGAGCGCACGCCCGGTGGCGAGGAAGAGGTCGGCGTCGGCCCTGCGCGGCGGAGGGTCCGGCCTCGCCGCCCGCCGCGCCGCCCGCCCGACGTCCACGTCGGAGCAGCAGCCAAACAGGCGGCGTCCCAGCGAGGAGGCGCTGCGCCGCCGAGGCCGTCCGACGCTGCCTGCGCTGCCTGCGCTGCCTGCGCTGCCGTGCCTGGACAGGCGCAGACTGGCTGTCAGCAAGCTGCGCGGGACTTGCGCAGCGCGTGGGTCTCTCCAACGCTTGAGCGAGCAGCCGCCGACAAACCGAGCCACGCTGCTCGCCGCCCTCGTGGACGCGTCGGGGGTGGCGGCGTCGCCGTCGGGGGCGGCGTCCGGGGCGGCGTCGCCGTCGGGTGCGGCATCGGGGGCGGCGTCGGTGGGGGTCGCACACTCAGCAGTCGCCACCTCAGCGCCGACCACCGCAACGACCGCGACGTCGTAAGTCCGGCCGTCGTCAAAGTCGAGCGACTTGAAGAACTCGGTTTTGGGGTCGATGATGGGCGCATCCGCATCTTTGTCCTCCTCCTCAGACTTATTTTCCTTCTTACCCTTTTTGCTCTTCTTTTCCTTCTTTTCCTTCTTGTCCTTCTTGTCCTTCTTTTCCTTCTTGTCCTTCTTGCCCTTCTTGTCCTTCTTGTCCTTCTTGCCGCCCTTGGCTTTCTTCCACGGCTGCGTCCAGACGATGGGCAACGCGTCAGGCTCCTTGGCGCCGAAGAACGCGTTGGCGCAGCGATGCATCAGCGGGCCCCTGCGCGCCATGTTGGACTTGTTGCACTTCTTCGAGCAAAACACGACGAGGCCGCAGCGCGGACAGACCGCCCCCGCCCCCGCCCCCGCCGCCCCCGCCGCCCCCGTCACGTGGCGGCCGCACTCGAAGCACGCCAGCGTCGGCGTCGCCAGCTCGCCGGGCACGCAGAACGGCGTCGCGAGCCGCGAGAACCGCGGCACCGGCCGGTCGGCGTCGGCGTCGGCGTCGGCGTCGGCGTCGGGCCGGAGGAACGGCGCCAGGTAGTCCAGCATGTCGGCGTCGCTGGGGCCGGTCCACTGCCTGCGCTCAACGTTCTCCCGCGCGACCGCAGCCAGCATGAGCGCCGCTTCGTGGCGCGTCGGGCGAACTCGGCCAGCCTCGGCCAGCACGACGAGCCCGCGCAGCAGCTCGGCCTCGGTCAACAGGTTGGCGGCACTGCGCAGGTCGAGTCGCCGCGTGACGTCACGCGCCGCGTCGGCCAGCGCCGCGACCAACGCCCCCCGCACCCCCGCCGCCATGCGCTGTCTCGCTCGCTCCAGCAGCACCGCCGACACCTTCCTGTACGCCTTGAGACGCGCAGCCTCCTCCTTGCGCGGCTTGCGTGGGTCGGGCTGCGCAGCGAGCGCGGCGCGCACCTCGGCCGCGCAGAACTCGACCGCGTTGCCGCGGAAGGCGGCGTCCCCCGCGCCCTCCCCCGCGTCCCCCGCGTCGAACACCAGCAGCGGGTCGGCGCCTGCGTCGAGCAGCTGTGCGCAGAGCGCGACGCGCGCAGCGGCCGCGTCGGCGGTGAACGTGCGCAGCGAGGCAGCGACGGCCAGTGCGCAGCCGCGGCCCAGTGACAGCCGGTCGTTGGGGTCGAAGGTGCCCGTGGCGAGCAGCGCGGCGATTGTCGCGGCGTTGCCCCGCGCGACGGCGAGCGACAGGGGGGAGTGGCCGAGGTAGGCGTGTCTCGTGGGGGGCGTGCTGCCGGCGACCAATGCGCGCAGCGCGGCCAGCGCGTGGGCGGCCACCTCGGGGGAGCGCCGCAGGTCGGGCCGGAGCGCCAGCAAGTGGAGGGGCGTGGCGCCGTGCCGGTCTTCGGGGGCGGCGGGGGGCGGCGCCTCGCCGAGGAGGAGGTCCCGGGTCGCCGGGTCGAACGACAGCGCCGCCTCCGCGTGCGGGTCGGCGCCGAATGACAGCAGCAGCCTGCACAGCGCAACGATTGCGGTTGGTCGAAGCAACGCTCCCTTCGTCAACCTTCACGCGATTGCTGTATTTAAATATTGCCAAGAGGATGTATGGAGAGAAGCACGTACTCGACCATGGCGGCGGTTTCCGGCGTCGGCGCCATCAGACAGACGGCATGCAGCGGCGTCAGCTGGAAGCCGTAGCCCAGCGAGTGCGCGCGCACGTTGGCGCCGTGGCGCAGCAGCTTGTCGGCCAGTGTTACGTTGCGCGCGAACAGCGCCAGCAGCAGCGCAGGCAGCGGCGTCTGCGCTGCGTTGGGGTCGGCGCCCGCCGCAAGGAGCGCGTCGATCGTGCGCTCGATCTTGGCCAGCGCGGACAGCTCGTCGGGGGTGAGTGCGTTGGGGTCCGCCTCCGCTTCCGCTTCCGCCTCCTTCTCGCGGTCTGCCTCGCCACCCTCCACCTTCTTCTTGCCCTTCTTGCTGCCTTGCTCGGCCTTCTTGCTTTTCTTGCTCGACGTCTCCGACGCGGCCGACTTTCCCTTCGTCTTCTTTTTCTTTCCGCCCTTTTCCGCTTTCTTCTTGCCTTTTCCCGAGGGTTCGGGCAGCAGAAGCAGCGGACGCAGGCTGAACAGGTACTTGCGTTCGGGCAGCACTAGGTCTTCGCTCGGCTGGCCGCCAGCCTTCTTGAGTTGAGCGTAGAACAGCTCCTCGAGGGCGTCATCGTCCTGCATCTGTTCAGGGTCTTCTTCCTGCGGCAAGGTAGGACGGGATTGCCGCAGGTTCCACTGGAGAGTGTCGACGTCGTCGGCGGCTGCGGCGTCAGCGACGCACTGGCTTGCAGGCGGCAGGAAGGCGATGTCCCAGCTGAGCACGCGGTTCAGCACAGCCAGGTATCGGCACAGGCACAGCGTCAACGCCGAAGTGCCCTCGTCGTTCACGTGATTCACGCCAACGCCTGGTGAACAATCGACCACGTTTCTAGTTTCTACAATTTAGAAAACTCGCAGTGAAATCGGGTGGCTAAGCTGGCTGGTGGCAGACCGGCAAGGGCATGTTATCACTCAGTAACAACGCCCCTTCAAAAATACGTAAGGTGACGTAAGGCATCCAGAGAGTGATCGGTGCTATGGCTAAAATGCAGTTCATACACTCATTAGATAATAGATAATATTAAATAGTTATTCTCAACAAATTCTGGAGAAAATGGTAAAATAGTAAATGTCAAGTAGTGCCTACTACCTTACCTTCGTTGGCAAGATAGTTGATGAGGTCGTGGAAATCTCCAGCCGCCGCAAATTGAACCGCATTGTTTCCTCGTGCGTCCGTCACGTTTTCGTCGATGGCAAAGAATGTGACGATTCGTTGCACTTGGTCTTTGTCCCCGGCAGCGGCCTTCTGCAAGTACGTCAACACCACTTCCTCGTGATCTCCGTGCTTGCGCCACCTGAACCGCTGTCCCGTCACCAGCGAATCCACGCCAAATGTCAAGCTAGACTCAAACTGCCGGTTCCTGTAGACGTGGCCGAGAACGTCGATCATGAACGCCTCGTTGTTCCAGGCAACCAGGTGGTAGTGCTTTGGTGTTGCTTCTCCCTGCATGCTCTCTCCCCCCTCCTTCACTTCCTCCTCTTTTGCCTCTTTTATCGATGCCTGCTCAATAGGTTTCTCATCGCTCCCCAGAGTTTGAGACGCGCTTTTCGAGAGTTCACCTTCTATCGAGTCGCCAATGGAATCTTCGGCCTCCGAACCGTCGCTTCCCGGCAAGCTGAAGTATTTCTTATCGTGCGAATGCTCGTCAAAAAACAGACTCTTTCGACTTCTGGCCTCTGGATTGAACAGCGAAGTGAAGCATTTGTTGACCACGTCTTCTGGAGCTCCCTCCTGGGTCAGCACCAGCCGGGTGAAATCTTTGAAGACTATTTCGCCTTCTTGGATCGCTTCCGGCACCAGCCGCCGGTATTTCAAGAGTTTTATCTTCGCCGCGTTTGAGTTGCCGATTTTGGGCACCCCTTCGACAGGGACGTAGATGCGGTAAAGTCTGGACCCCCGCCAGATGCCAACGTCTTGATTCCCGTCTTGTTCAGTGAAAACACCGGGGCCGAAAGGCTGGCCGCTTTTAAACAATCCTTCAAAAGTCGAGCCATTTTTGTAGGATAGAAGACCGTACCCATCTTTGGAATTTGCGTAAAATGTCCCTTCGTATATGGCAGAGAAAATGACCTCGGTGAAAGGTCGCATAACATTTGTACCCCAAACGTATTTGCCCTGGCCGTGCAAAGATGCGTTGAGCATGTGTCCACTGTACGAGTCGACTCTTTCGCCGTCGAGCCAGTTCAATGACTTTATGAGTTCATTCACTGGTTCATCAAAATAGCTCAACGTTGACTCGACAGATATTTTATCGTCACTTGGAAAATCTTCGCTTTCAATATCTTCCTCGGTAAAATTCCTCCATGGTTCTTTCATTTCAGTCAACTCACAGAAAACGGAATGGCCAACAGTAAGGTCAAAATTTGTTTTGTAAAGCCAAACACCAGTACAAAAATATCAGAAAGAATATCAATATTTGACTTGCTAAATCATTCATGACAAAAAAAAATAATGTGAACATTTTTGTTCTGTGTCTGTCAAGTTTTCATGGCCACATGGAATATAATATGCTCTTAATCTTTTTCTTCGAGAATAAAGGCCCATTCGCCACCAACTTCTGTCGTAAACTTCGACGTAAACATAAAATATTTAGTACACATGCACTGCACATAAGAGCGTTCACAACAAACTTAATACCTTAAGCTTTACGCACCTTAGTCAAAATGTTTTACATCAGTACATCAATAAAATAATGTAAAATAATATAAACAAAATTTTGAAATATAAAAATGTAAATGACATTGAATTGGGAAATACCGCTATTTGCAGGACAAGTCATTTATTTATTTTTTCACTATATTTACGAATTAAAAAAAGACATTGATCAATATATCCAAAATATTGGAGACCTAGTATTATAAAGCATAATACATATATATAATTAGTATGTATAATATATTGTACAAGTACACGTCAGTGTGTTTACTGCGGGGGCGCGTCGGCTTGCCCCTGGGCGACGGGGGCGGGGACGGGGGCGGGGACGGGGGCAGGGACGGGGGCGGGGACGGGGGCGGGCAGCCGTGCGACCACCTGCTGGGCCGTCACGACGGGGGGCGTGCCGCCCGACGGCGGCTGGATCGTCACCGCAATCAGCGGCTGCCCTCCGCGAACGCCGCTCGAACGCACCGACAGCGGCTGGCCTTGAAGCGCAGCCGTCACCTGGCAAACGCAACCCTCGGTTAGCACAGCTGACTAGACACCGCCAACTGCTGCACAGAAACAAGCACCAGCAAGAATCAACTACATCTCCACACTGTCCATCCTCAGTTACCTTTCAAACTTAGCAAAATCAACATTATAAAAGTTAACTTTCCTTTACTATTGTCTGTACACCTATGCTAAAACATTAAGTACTTAGTAACTTAAGTAGGGTAACTTTCTAGGGTTTCTAGGGTTTCTAGGGTTTCTAGGGTTTCTAGGGTTTCTAGGGTTTCTAGGGTTTCTAGGGTTTCTAGGGTTTCTAGGGTTTCTAGGGTTTCTAGGGTCCTAGCGTTCACTAGGGGACTAGAGAGCGTGGGGAGAAAGCGCTTGCCTGTGAAATCATGGCCTGGTGCTGAGCGGTGGTGACTGCAGGAGCCGCCTTCATGCCGGGCGGCAGCGCTGCGGCAACGACGGGTCGGCCCGCGGCGTCCACCGTGGCGTTGGGCACGGAGCGCGCGCCCGCCGCCGCCGACACCACCTGCAACACGCGGCGCACGCGACGTCACGACGAGCCCGGCGACCGGCGGGGAGGGACGGGCGCGGAGGAGGGACCCACCTGGATCGTCTGCTTGAGAGGCTGCGGCTGCATGCCCGGCACCGGGATCACGCGGGCTTGCAGCGTCTGGCCGCCGGGCGCGCGCGCCACCGAGATCATCTGGCCCGACGACGTCTGCCCGATCGCCTGCCCGCCCGAAACCTGCCGCGAGGGCAAAACGCGGTCACAAACACGCTTTCGCTCGGCCTAGAGGCAATTCACGTGCTTTATGCATAGTGTATGATGAACAGTTCAGTCAATTTTATTTATTTTGCCTTTTTGTTTTATATCTTTAAAGGTTACTCGAGGTTTTTTTAGAAATTAATCTTATTTTTAACGGGTGCAATATTTTTTCTTTTGGTTTAATTTTGTCGAGTTTGAGTTGGAGCAGATGTTTCAATTATGTTTTCAGGAGGTAAGTTAGTTGAGTGCGATTGAGGACATTGCGATGCGTCGTTCTGCGAGACGATGGAGGGTGTAGTGGGTAACGCACGTGAGCCAAGTGCTGCGGGTTGACCTGCTTGATCACTTGGTTCAGCTGCTGGTAGGTCATCGTGGTCGGCTTCTGCTGGACCAGCAGCTGCGTCCCCTTGCCGGCAATCTGCAAACAGACGTCGCTCTGTCAACCTCCGACACTTCCTTCCCTGGCCGGCCTCGGTCTCCGGATCGGGATGGCGTGGGACCCACCTGCGTTACGTGAGCCACGGCTCCCTTCTGAGCGTTGAGCTTGCGCTGCTGCATCAGCTGCTGCTGGAGCTGGATCTGACGGATCTGCTGCGGAGTGGCCGTCTTCATGCCCGCCGGCAACGTGGCCTTCCCTTGCGGCAGCTGCAGCGGGATCGCAAGCCCCTGGCCGCCCGCCGCCGACTTCACCTGCCCGGGAGACACCAATGTCAACAACAAACCGCCGATACACGCGGCTTCAAGCAGCTACAAGCAGCTACAAGCAGCTACAAGCAGCTACAAGCAGCTACAAGCAGCTAGCAAGCAGCTACAAGCAGCTAGCAAGCAGCTACAAGCAGCTACAAGCAGCTACAAGCAGCTACAAGCAGCTACAAGCAGCTACAAGCAGCTACAAGCAGCTACAAGCAGCTACAAGCAGCTAGCAAGCAGCTACAAGCAGCTACAAGCAGCTAGCAAGCAGCTACAAGCAGCTACAAGCAGCTACAAGTAGCTAAAAGCAGCTACAAGTAGCTACAAGCAGCTACAAGTAGCTACAAGCAGCTACAAGCAGCTAGCAAGCAGCTACAAGCAGCTACAAGCAGCTACAAGTAGCTAAAAGCAGCTACAAGCAGCTAGCAAGCAGCTACAAGCAGCTACAAGCAGCTAGCAAGCAGCTACAAGCAGCTACAAGCAGCTACAAGTAGCTAAAAGCAGCTACAAGTAGCTACAAGCAGCTACAAGCAGCCACAAGCAGCTACAAGCAACTACAAGCAGCTAGCAAGCAGCTACAAGCAGCTACAAGCAGCTACAAGCAGCTACAAGCAGCTACATGCATTGACTGAATTTAGACATTGAACTCACAAGTTGAGGGATTACATGCTAGGTTCAATATGAATCATTTGCAATAATTTGTTGTCTTTAACGGAGATTAAAATTGTTTAGATAGGGATGTCTGAATAACAAGGTAGGTTTCAAAGAAAGCAAGATCATCAAATGTTTCGAATGATATCGTCTCAATTTGCTGCACCAAAGAGCTTTGTGTCTGGAACTTGGTGACATCAGTATGAATGAATTAGTCTGCGAGAATTAATTGCATCGCAAACTGAACGCTTCCCGCCGACAACGAGGGGACGGTGAATGCGCGAGACCGAACGGTTTGGCAACGTTGGAAACACCGGTTCTCGTGAGATCGCCGAGGTTAAGCAACATCGCGCTGAGTCAGGTGTTTGATGGGTGACCAACATGCACATGATCAGTTCTGTTCGGGAGAGAGGTCGGAGGGTTTGAAGTTAGTACGAGAACTTCACTCGCCTTGCTTATCAACCTCTCGACAGCACGGATTAGCGGAGGAATCCTGTCGTTCGAGTTGTACCGTCCTTCGGAAGGGACGTAAAGCCGGTGGTCCCCTCGGTGCTTTTCGACAGGAGTAGGCTACGTGCCGGCACCGGGTTTCCCCTCCTCCCTTCTACCCATAGGTTAGGTTCATCATCACCCTTCCATTCACCGACGCCATTAAACCAGTGCCACAGGACCAGCTGTCAAAACAGTGCGTCGTCAAACACCGGCAATCAACCAGGTGAACGCGGTACCCACCAGCGTGCCCACTTGCGGCTGGCCCAGCGCGGCCTGCGCCAGCGCTGCCTGCGCCAGCAGCTGCTGCTGCTGCTGCGCCTTCATCTGCTGCTGGCGCTTGATCAGCACGTTCATCTCTGCCTCGGTGACGGCTCGCGTGATCTGCTTGCCGCCGGCGGTGGTCTTGATGTACTGCGTGCGCGGCCCGCCCGCTGAGACCTGCACCGTCGTGACGGCCAGCGCGTTGGGCGCCGTCCCCGCCGCCGCCGCCGCCTTCTGCCCGGGCTGGACGGCAGAGCCCGGCTGGCCCGGCTGGCCCGGCTGCAACAGCTTCAGCTGCTGCTCGCGCACCTGCCGCTGTTGCTGCTGCCGCACCAGCTGTTGCTGCCGCAGGTATTGCAGCTGGCCGGCCGTCAGCGGCTTGCTGGTCACCAGGTTGCTAACGCTCCCTGGAAACCCAGCGTTCAGCAGCAAGTCAGCGTCTTGTCGACCTGCCTCCTCACACCACCCGTCTACACAAGCTGTGGTACATCTCCTGCATCAGGTTCTATTTTTGGACTTAGAAAGAGCCTGGGTCTTGCAGTCTTGAAGATGAACACCCTAAAGATTACCAGTAACAAAATATCAATTCCAAAATTTACATCCGCACCAGGATTTGAATCCGGGTCTTTGCCTGTCCGGGGCACCGCACTTATCCATTATGCTATACGGACAACCAACTGTGGAATTGATATTAGGTTAATTTGAGTTCTTGGGCTCCATGGAGATAGAAACAGGGCTGCATGAATATAAAAGGCGGTGAATCTAGTGACGCCACGCTGCAATCACACGCCAACAACTCGGCTAACCCCGATTATAACGTGGCTCCATGGAGATAGAAACAGGACTATGAATGAACATAGAAGGCGGTGAATCTAGTGACGCTATGCTGCAATCACACACCAACAACTCGACTAACCCCGATTATAACGTGGCTCCATGGAGATAGAAACAGGACTGTGAATGAACATAGAAGGCGGTGAATCTAGTGACGCCACGCTGCAATCACACGCCAACAACTCGGCTAACCCCGATTATAACGTTGGGTTCGCTTGTATTAGTGTGAATTTAATCCTAAATGTAATACTCGTTAGGATTTAGGATTAAATTCACACTACTGACCACCCTAACGTTGTCAAAAATTCGACCCAGGACCTTTACCGGACCAAAAATCAATCCTTAAGTTGACATTAGGTCAGGAATGTGCAAGTAGCAATTGGCTAATCGAATCCTTTGAACGTTTTTATGTCCTAGGAACCATCTCCAACGGCTAAAATGACTGAATGTCCCAGCAGACAAGACTGGAGTGCCACTGGCAACAAGTAGTCGGTTTGTCGAGCCACGGCAACCAACCTTTGGTGGTGACCACGGTGACGGGAGGCTGGAGCCGCTGCGTTGCCAGCTGCATCTGTGCTGGCGACAGGTTTCCCACCGACACCATCGCAGGCAACCTGTCGCCCGCCACGCCAGCCACTCTCAGCTGCTGGCTGGCTGCCATCTCCTGAAACACAGCGTCAACAACGTTAGAAAACAACGTCAAGAATGTTAACAGGCTGACAATATGGTGTGTAGATTTTTTATCTGATCTAATCACAAATATTTTACGTTTCAAATTCTGCAGAATGTGGTTAATTTCTGCTCAAAAATGGTGGGCCCAATGGGCTTGGCCACCATCCCAAGGGACTTGGCCACCATCACAAGGGACTTGGCCACCATCCCAAGGGACTTGGCCACCATCCCGAGGGACTTGGCCCCCATCCCGAGGGACTTGGCCACCATCCCGAGGGACTTGGCCACCATCCCGAGGGACTTGGCCACCATCCCGAGGGACTTGGCCACCATCCCGAGGGACTTGGCCACCATCCCGAGGGACTTGGCCACCATCCCGAGGGACTTGGCCACCATCCCGAGGGACTTGGCCACCATCCCGAGGGACTTGGCCACCATCCCGAGGGACTTGGCCACCATCCCGAGGGACTTGGCCACCATCCCAAGGGACTTGGCCACCATCCCGAGGGACTTGGCCACCATCCCGAGGGACTTGGCCACCATCCCAAGGGACTTGGCCACCATCCCAAGGGACTTGGCCACCATCCCGAGGGACTTGGCCACCATCCCGAGGGACTTGGCCACCATCCCGAGGGACTTGGCCACCATCCCGAGGGACTTGGCCACCATCCCGAGGGACTTGGCCACCATCCCGAGGGACTTGGCCACCATCCCGAGGGACTTGGCCACCATCCCAAGGGACTTGGCCACCATCCCGAGGGACTTGGCCACCATCCCGAGGGACTTGGCCACCATCCCGAGGGACTTGGCCACCATCCCGAGGGACTTGGCCACCATCCCGAGGGACTTGGCCACCATCCCGAGGGACTTGGCCACCATCCCGAGGGACTTGGCCACCATCCCGAGGGACTTGGCCACCATCCCGAGGGACTTGGCCACCATCCCGAGGGACTTGGCCACCATCCCGAGGGACTTGGCCACCATCCCGAGGGACTTGGCCACCATCCCGAGGGACTTGGCCACCATCCCGAGGGACTTGGCCACCATCCCGAGGGACTTGGCCACCATCGCAAGGGACTTGGCCACCATCCCGAGGGACTTGGCCACCATCCCGAGGGACTTGGCCACCATCCCGAGGGACTTGGCCACCATCCCGAGGGACTTGGCCACCATCCCGAGGGACTTGGCCACCATCCCGAGGGACTTGTCCACCATCCCGAGGGACTTGGCCACCATCCCGAGGGACTTGGCCACCATCCCGAGGGACTTGGCCACCATCCCGAGGGACTTGGCCACCATCCCAAGGGACTTGGCCACCATCCCGAGGGACTTGGCCACCATCCCGAGGGACTTGGCCACCATCCCGAGGGACTTGGCCACCATCCCGAGGGACTTGGCCACCATCCCAAGGGACTTGGCCACCATCCCAAGGGACTTGGCCACCCTCCCGAGGGACTTGGCCACCATCCCGAGGGACTTGGCCACCATCCCGAGGGACTTGGCCACCATCCCAAGGGACTTGGCCACCATCCCGAGGGACTTGGCCACCATCCCGAGGGACTTGGCCACCATCCCAAGGGACTTGGCCACCATCCCGAGGGACTTGGCCACCATCCCAAGGGACTTGGCCACCATCCCGAGGGACTTGGCCACCATCCCAAGGGACTTGGCCACCATCCCGAGGGACTTGGCCACCATCCCGAGGGACTTGGCCACCATCCCGAGGGACTTGGCCACCATCCCGAGGGACTTGGCCACCATCCCGAGGGACTTGGCCACCATCCCGAGGGACTTGGCCACCATCCCGAGGGACTTGGCCACCATCCCAAGGGACTTGGCCACCATCCCGAGGGACTTGGCCACCATCCCGAGGGACTTGGCCACCATCCCGAGGGACTTGGCCACCATCCCAAGGGACTTGGCCACCATCGCTAGGGACTTGGCCACCGAGGGGCGTGCACAGAGCGAGCAACGAGCGGCACAGAGCGAGCAACGAGCGGCACAGAGCGAGCAACGAGCGGCACAGAGCGAGCAACGAGCGGCACAGAGCGAGCAACGAGCGGCACAGAGCGAGCAACGAGCGGCACAGAGCGAGCAACGAGCGGCACAGAGCGAGCAACGAGCGGCACAGAGCGAGCAACGAGCGGCACAGAGCGAGCAACGAGCGGCACAGAGCGAGCAACGAGCGGCACAGAGCGAGCAACGAGCGGCACAGAGCGAGCAACGAGCGGCACAGAGCGAGCAACGAGCGGCACAGAGCGAGCAACGAGCGGCACAGAGCGAGCAACGAGCGGCACAGAGCGAGCAACGAGCGGCACAGAGCGAGCAACGAGCGGCACAGAGCGAGCAACGAGCGGCACAGAGCGAGCAACGAGCGGCACAGAGCGAGCAACGAGCGGCACAGAGCGAGCAACGAGCGACACAGAGCGAGCAACGAGCGGCACAGAGCGAGCAACGAGCGGCACAGAGCGAGCAACGAGCGGCACAGAGCGAGCAACGAGCGGCACAGAGCGAGCAACGAGCGGCACAGAGCGAGCAACGAGCGGCACAGAGCGAGCAACGAGCGACACAGAGCGAGCAACGAGCGGCACAGAGCGAGCAACGAGCGGCACCGACCTGCATGGAGATCTGCGTGACGGCTGCCGGCCGGGGGCGTATGTTCCCTCCGCCCGGCCCGCCGCCGGCAGGGGGCGGCGCGGGGCCGGGCAGGGCGAGCTGCGCCATCTGCATGGGGTTGACGCTGACCACGACGCTGGCGGCGGTGGCGGCGGGCGCGACGGCGGCGGAGGCGGCAGCGGGGGCGGCGGGGGGCTTGGCCGTGGCCGCGGGCGCCTGTTGCTGCAGACGCTGCGCCGCCAGCTGCTGGTGTTCCTGGGACAGCGCCTGCTGGAATCAACGGCCCGGCGCGTTCAAGCAAACTCTCGCTCTGCTACCACGCATTCTAGCTGACAATTCTCAACAAGTGATTTAACTTGAGACAAAACCTGCCTGTAAATATCCCCCATATTAAACAATGTCGGCAAAGGGTCAGCGGGGACTTTTTGATTCAAGTGCTGCAAGGCAACTTTACAATGAAAGCGGTTGGTGGTTGTTCAGACGATGCTTGCTTATTATGGGTGCTCTGAGTAAAACAACAAAAATCAGATAGCTGCAAGAGAAACAAATACCTCACCAGGCTGCAGAATATAGGACACTCTATAAGCAGGATAAACGAGACAAACCTCGCTGACTAGGTTTCAGTAGACAAATGCAGTTACCACCTGCAAAGTTACTCTTTTTAATATCAATTGCAGTTGACGCTTAAGATTAAGGAACAGTGGCGAACAAAGCCCCCCCGATATCGGACAAGATGACGTAAGTCTGGCGAGACGCTGGGTGTGATCGTGACTGGCCAGTGCCGTTTCTGCGGCTCACCTGCATGGACTTGGTCTTCTCCTTGGCGATGCGCTCGGTGCGCATCAGCGCGACCTTGGGCGGATGCGCGGCGTTGTCGTAGTCGACGCCGCACTCGGCCAGCACGGCGGCGTGCTTCGGGTTGTTGAGCGTCGGGTTCACCAGCAGCGGCTTGACCGACGGCGCCCGCTTCGAAGACACCAGCCGCGTCGCCTCGAAGCGCAGCAGGAACATGCGCGTACGCGTCACGTTGTTGTCCTGCGCACCGCACACAAAACACCGGGCACCGTTCGTTAGGCTCGGCACAGGCACACAAACGCCGGGGTGGGATCGAGTATTATGAATATATCGTGTACATTCATTTGGTTATTTGGGTGCAGATCATTTGGTAATTTGGGTTGCGATAAAGTGGACCATTTGAACCGAGTTGTTGGTCCTGAAACATCGAAAATCCAGGTCGTATTTTTGACAATAAATCGACCTTGCACAAGGAAAACAGTGCCTGGAATCCAGCTTGACTTGTCTCCATTTATTCCTCCTGGTTTTCATAGTTTAGGCAAGCTCCTGATGGCCCATCGTCCCAAAACAGAGACCTGCCAACCGATTGAAAGTCGTGTACGACAGCCCAAGAGCCAATTGAATGGTGAAAGGAACGAGCTTGGAGGATGTGTAAGGCGGCACTCACCTGAACGTTGAGCTGCGAGGTGCGCATGGGCCGGCTCGTCTTGGTCTGCTGCTGCACCTTGTACATGCTCGCCTTGTTCTTCTTCAGCTTCTTGGGGTTGGCGTCGTAGAGCACCTTGCCCTCCTCGCGCGGGACAACGATCGACTCGTACCGGTTGCGGCACTGCTTGGCCGAGCGGTGGATCACGCTGACGTTGTTCACCATCTCGGAGACCAGGTCCCAGTTGGGGATGTGTCCGGGCAGGATCACCATCAGGTTCAGCGGCAGGCCCAGGGTCGACTGCACCGTCTGCAAAGCAAAACGCAACGTTCACTTCTGCCAGTACTTACATCGGATGCGTAGCGTAACGTAACGTAGTGACGTGAACGTGATGCCCACCTGCAGGATGGCCCAGTCTTCGTTGATGATCCACTCGGGGACGTGGTCCGGCTCGGGGTAGGCCTTGGTCGGGGGCGGCGGCTTCAGCCCCGGCAGCGTCATCGGCGGACGGATCAGCCCGCGGAACTTCTGCATCTTCATGTCGCGCCGCATCTTCACCACCGCCGGCGACGGCCGGTCAAACAGCGACTTGGGCGCGTAGAACGACTCCTCCTTGTGGCGCACCTTGTTGGGCCGGCGACCTGAAAACCACGCGCTTCGTACAACCACATCCCAAACGCAGGTCCAATGCGCTACGCCTTGCAATCGAGGGGAGTCGAGCCGTTGCCCAAGCTGAAAGGAGGCTGAAAGGCTGCCTCCATTTAGTTTTCTACCGGCGGGACTTGCACGCAAATCTTGCCTCTACCACTTACACTAGGTAGTTGAAAAAGATGGATTGCGACAGCCTGAGCAGGTTAAGAAAATATACAACATCTGCTCGATTGCAACGTTAAGCTGCCGAAATCACCACTGCTTTTTCCTGCCTTATAAGTCATAATAACAGATCTTGCATTTTAGACTAACTTGAGAGCGGGCTCATGCCTATTTATTATATAACCAACACTAGCTCATGACTAGTAACCTCACAAGCATCATCAAAATGTCATGCATAGTATAGTTAAGCTAACCTCCCAAAAACCGAGAAATGCAGCGTTCCCCCAAGACGTCTTACAGACAAGTGACACGGGAAATAGCGGAAGCAGTCGACAGAGAAATCGCCAGCAGCAGTGAAACAAATGGTCGCATTTCGCAGGTGCCAGCGCTGGGGGTGGAGCCTCGTACCGAGGGGGAGGGGCTTACCGTCGCGCTCGGCAGGAGGCAGGGCTTCGGCGCGGCGCTTGCGTTCGCGCTTCACGTAGACGGGCGGCAGCTGCGACTCGGGCATGGTGGCGCGCTCGTACGAGAAGAACATCGGGTGATCGATGTAGACGTCGTTGTTGTCGCGCGGCGGCGTCGGCGGGCACCACATCTAGCGGCCGGCAAGCAGGCGTTACCTCGGCACTCTGTCTCCCATCGATGTCTCTCACATTCTACTTCACTCACTTCACGATCTCCACAATGGAGCGCGATAAAAACACATGAAAATAGTGCTTTCTATGTTGGAAACATCTTCCAATTCCTGTTTTTTAAGCAACTAACCAGGTCTGAAAACTGGCTTATAAGAAATTTCATAACAAGCAGACTAAAGGATAGGTAAACGTTCTAAATAAAATCTTCAATTTTTCCAGCAGGAAAACAGTCGAGACAAGCTGCGGCATGAAGTTGAAAGATGTCCGGGGAATTCCATTGCCCAGATACCTACGATAGTATTATGCTGTGTAATGATGAACACACCCAGACCTTTTGGGTACGAGCTAGTGTTTTTTAAACCCCTCTTCCTCAAAATTATCTGCAAATATTATATTTTATCTTGCATGCAAATTCGATTTGTATTTCTGAATCAAGTACAAAATTAAAATTGTCCACTTGAATCCCAGAGAGTGTGGCAGGAAGTCTAGCAGCAATTCAAGCATCAACAAACCAACAACCGCTGACGCCACGTATTACAAAGCAACTCCATTGAAGCAACTCGTTAGCAGCTACATTCAAACCCCTATTTCACACCCCTGTTTCTGCCCCATAGCCACTACCTTGACTACCCTTGTACTTCCTAGTTACCCAGTTCCTCACTTGACTCTACTTCCTGTTCTCAACTCGCCCTATCATTCCGTCTTCTGCTCTTGTTCCTGTTCTCTTATATTCAAGCCACGCCGTTAACGTTTTGTTATATTATTATCATCTTTAGTCATCGCAAACGCAACCATCCATGTGAAGTGTTTCCATTTAATTAATTACATTTTCTAGCGTTTACTTATGGCTTGTATGACTCCCTAAATAGTGTATATAACAAACACAAGACGAGACTCACCGGCATTTGCTCCTGTGCGTTCTCGGAGACCCAGACCTGCGGAGAGGATGGAAACATCTAGATCAGTTGGCTGTCGTTTGATGCATCATCCTTGCTCTAACATGCATGCTTATATCTTGGTAGGGCTTCTCCAAATTTAGGAATGGCAAAGGCAGGCCTGGAGTTTGGTGCCACATTTTAGGTCGACAACAGCTTGAGCGTAGTTTCAGCTTGTCTGAGAACGCCAAGGACAATGCAGGGCATGTTCAGACAAGTTGATTCTACAAGCTGAGCCAGACCAACCTACTGTAACTGGTTAAAAGACGTTGCAAAATATAAGCACACTGAGCTCAGAGCCAGACACCAAACAGAGCGCAACCTTTGATATAGAAGTTTGGAGCATCGACCAAGAAATAACTAACACATTGGAGCAAGGAAAATGTATTTATTTTACCTCAGTCTCTAACGCATAGGTGACTTAATGCTATATATGCATCTATCAGTATCACATATACAGCATTGTCGGGACTCGCAGTAAACCTGGTGACAATGTGTCACAACAATGCACATCTACGGTTGGATGCCGCAACCGTAAACAAGAGAAACACAATCAAAGTTCGCCCGGTCGTCGCACTTATTTTCGTCGCCATAAAAAATTAGTAACGATAACAAAAGTTGCCCGATACGAGCAGCACGGCGGGCTCAGATCTAGCCTAAAACAAACAATGGCGGAAGCAACCTCGTTTGCAAAATACTATCCGTATTTCACCACGGTCCAGAAGACGGGGAAGGGGGGGCAGTTAGAACCAATTAAACGTCTCCGATAATCATTGGATAAAAGCTCGACGCAATCGCCGAGCGGGGATTAAAACTGTCTTGTGCGGAAACGACGTCGCAAGCTGCTCTTCCAGCGTCCCGTGCAAAACTTGCTGCGCTCGTTTCGTTCCCTCCGAGTGACAATGTCCAGCGTTGCCACATCGCCTGGTCTCGGCACAATCCGACCCCAGGTAATCGATTTCATTATCTTCTCGCAGCCAGCGGAACACGACGACGAATTCCCGACAAACAAATTGTCGGATTCTTGGGCTGCTTTGCATCGTGGTCCAGCGCGATTAACGGGCGACGCGACGCAACGCTTCAATCGCCCTCCAGACTCGACCGCCGCGTGCGCCGCCCGTTGCTCTTCTTGGCGGCGGCTTCACACTCCTCGCGCTGGTCGGCCTGCTTCCCGAGCGAGGGCCTCCGCCGCCGCGGCGCGCAGTTCCGTGGCGGACTCGCCGCCGCCGTTGCCGCCGCCGCCGCCGCAGCCGCCGCCGCCGCCACCGACTTGGCCGAACGCGGCCTCCCCACCGGCCGCTTCACCTTCGCGCCGGCCGGCGGAGTCTTGACCACCGCCGGCGGCGGGGGCGGCGTCCCGCTCGTGTCCAGCGTCCACAGGTCGATGGTGACGGCACCGCGCGACCGCGTGCGCGGCACGCCGTCCTTCGCGCGACCCGCGGCAGCCGCCGCCGCCGGCCGGCACTTGGCCGCCTCGGCAAGCCGCTCGCCGCCGTCGGAGTCGGACGAGGACGAAGACAAGGACGGGGAGGAGGAAGCGTTGGCGGCGGCGACGCTGGCGCGGGGCGGCAGCCGGCGCCTGGCCGCCCCCCGCGCCGGGCGACCGCGCGCCGGGCGGCCCGCAGATCCCGCCAATCCCGGCCCCGGCTCGCTATTAACCTGGTTGCGGGCGTCGACGCGCGAGTACGTCAGCATGTCGTCGTCGTCGGCCAGGCGCGCGCGACGCCGCTCCTCGTCCTGCGCCGACGCCAGCCGCCCGAGCTCCCACTCGCGCTTCTGCTGCTCGATCTCCGCCTCGGCCGCCGCCAGCTGCTCCGCAGACCACGCAGACTCCGTGTTCTCGATGAACTTCATCGCGTAGCGTTCCACCGGGCTCAGCTGCAAGCATGGCAACGCTGCGTCAGCCAGCTGACAGCCACGACGGGAGGCAGGAACATGGCCACCTTACCACCCTCCCGCATATTTCTTTCAAGAAAAACTGTTTTACGAGGTAACACAGGATTCCTTCAGCAAATGTATTGTTATTTCATATCATTTTGTAGTAGTTTGGGATGCAGAATTAAGAGGACATCCATGAATCATGATTATTTGTGTCTGCTATCGATTAGAACAAAGTAATTGTGAGGGGCAATTAAAAAGATTTTCTGAAAACCTTTGAAACCATTGTCTTTAAATAATTTTTACGGCTAATAGTTTGCGCTTAACGGCTAGGGCTAGTATCACTTTTAGGATGAGATGAGCATTGGACTAAAAGCCGCGATGGATGTGTGGAAAGTTACGTGTGATTGTGTAGTGCCGATGAATGATGCGTTGGTTACCATCTGAATGAGGTTGTTGACCTCCTGCTCGGCCTTGCTGACTTCAGGCTCGCCGACGGTTTCGTCCAGCGGGATGTTCTCGTCGAACTCGGCGAGGTCTGCGCTGGCTTCCGCCATGGCGGTGCGTGCCGCCTGCACGTCCGAGTCGTCCTCCGCCGCGGCCAGCGCACTTTCCAGCGCGCCCAGCGCCGCTTTCTCCTCGGCAGGCGGCGCCGGCGGCTCGCCTCGGTCCAGCACCTGCGCAAGCACCAGACAAGGTAACGTCGCTTCAACGTTACTGGAACGTTGGAAACACCGGTTCTCGCGAGATCACCGAAGTTAAGCAACATTGTGGTGGGTCAGGCGATTGTTGGTTGACCATCATGCACTTTATCAGTTCTGTTTGGGAGAGCGGTCGGAGGGTTTGAAGTTAGTACGACAACTTCACTCGCCTTGCTTGTCAACCTCTCGACAGCACGGATTAGCGGAGGAATCCTGTCGTTCGAGTTGCACCGTCCTTCGGACAAGACGTAAAGCCGGTGGTCCCCTCGGACCTCGTTGCTTTTCAACAAGTGTTAGGTTCTTCATCACCCTCATTATCACAATTTCATTCACCAGTGCCAAAGGGCCAGTTGTCAAAACAGTGCATTGTTAAACACCAAAAATCAATTAATCATTAATTCAACGTTACTGTGTGCCAAGGTTAACATGTGCCAGCGTTACTCCGTGGCATCTTTACGCCAGGCCAGCGTTACTCCATGGCATCTTTACGCCAGGCCAGCGATACTTAGCGTCAACGTTTCACGGCAGAAATCTTCAGAAAGCGACACGAGATGCTGCACGAGTTCAGGGTTAGGGTTTTCTTTGATCCGCGGACGGGGACCTACCTCGGCCATGCGCTGCGCCGCGTTCTCCGCGACGTTCACGTGGAACAGGTCCTGGATGGTGGTGCTCTTGAAGTACGCCGTCGTGAAGTTACCGCCCTCGATGGCCAGGTCGCCCAGCAGTCGCTTCTGGTTGGCCTTCTTCAAGATGTTCTCCTCGACGGTCATCTCGCTCACGAGCCTGCGGCAGACAACAGCAAGTCGGTCAGAGCCCGCCTCTCCGTATCTCCTTGTTTGCAACCGGCGACGTTGTGACGATGGAAATAAATATGCTCATCTGGGAGTATCACGTGTGATCATGCATAGTGAGGCACACCGCGGCAAGGGAACTGAGAGATGTTATCACGTCTGATGAAACGGCCTACAGTTGAAAACCAGCCCCGACTTCTTGTCTCATCAGGAAACTGACCAGCCTTCACGATTTCTAAACTTCCTATGCTCAATGTTATGTGCAGAGCTCGACAAACATGGTGAAAAAAATTATGAACTAGAAATCAAAGTTTCAGCCTGAGAAACAACTGAGTAGTGGAGACTATTTTCGTGACCGAATATCACAGCTTCAGGAAATGACGGCACGTGTGTGTCAACGAAGGCTGAGGAATCCGTGCGCGGGGGCCTCACCGGTAGATGTGCACGTCGCGGGTCTGGCCGATGCGGTGGCAGCGGTCCTGCGCCTGCGCGTCCATCGTCGGGTTCCAGTCGCTGTCGTAGAACACCACCGTGTCGGCGCCCGTCAAGTTGACGCCGATGCCGCCCGACCGCGTCGACAGGATGAAGCAGAAGATGCGGCGGTCGGCGTTGAAACGCTCCATCAGCAGCTGCCGCTGGTCCACCTTGGTGGTGCCGTCCAGGCGCAGGTAGATGTGGCCGTGGAAGTTGAGGAACGCCTCCAGCACGTCCAGCATGCGCGTCATTTGCGTGAAGATCAGCACGCGGTGGTGGCCCGCCTTCAGCGTTCGCAGCAGCCGGTCCAGCACTTGCAGCTTCCCTGCTCGGAACAAACACACGTTACTTGTGTGGGTTTAATACTTAACAAATACTTGTTGTATTTACGGTAGACAATGATTATTAGAAACGAAATATCAATTGGGATGTAAAATTAATGCGGAATTGATATCTCGTTTCTAATAACAAACACACGTTCCTCGTTGCTGTACGTACAACTACCCCGCTCCAAGCTAACAGTCACGTTTGGCATAGCGTTGCTAAACGTTCGGAAAGGGTTGTGCCCGGCATCGACAATGTCCGTACTGCGTGTCGAGCAGACAAAGAAGCCAAGCGCCGACTTACCGCAGTCGTACTGAATGAGCCTCGGCTCGGGGAACTGCGTGGCCATGGCACTGGCGATGGGATGCAGCAACGCGGCGGCGGTCGAGACGTGCCGGGAAACCAGCGCGTCGACCCGGCGCTGGCTCTCCCAGCGCGACCGCGCCGGGTGGGACACGTGCAGGGCCGGCGCCGGCGCCGAAACCGCCGGCACGCACACCACAAACCTGCGCGGGAGCGGCCGTCAGACACACAGCCATGCGCGGCCATGCGCAGCCATGCGCAGCAAGGATCTACTCCTTCATAACCAGGCCTCACATCTCACAATCGGCTATTATACGACTAAAATAAGTAATTATAATGAGATTAGGTCTCTATAGTGGAATTAAGTTGTGATTGTATCGTTAAATATTGTATCTGAACTCTACTGAAGTCCAATTTCCCATTTATTAACTATGAGAAACAAGATATCCAATTTGAAATTGGATTGTGCATGCAGCAAATATTTGCGGTTTGGTTCGATTCCACATAAATATATTTCACCCATCTTTCCGTTCAAACCGTTGGCTTATTTTTTAATTTAATGATCTGTGAATGCTTTCATAAACAAGGAAATGATTAATATCCACATAAAGGCAACCCACCATATATTACATGTTCATTGAATGTGAATTTATGCTGCAACCTAACAATTAAGAAACACAAAGGTTTGGGCCAAACTACTGAAGCGATGTAGACTCCCGGCCGGGAAAATCCCGGGAAGATGAGGGAAGCTCCGTGGGCCGACTCACTTGGCGAAGACTTGAGCCAGCTGGTGCATGTAGTCCTCGGTGGAGCGTACGGCGGCGGCAGCGGCGGCGGTCCTGGTCCAGTAGTCGTCCGGCAGCGGGCCCGCCAGCCGGTCGCGGTGGTCCACGGCCGAGCGCAGGAAGCGTCGCGTGTCCGCGCCGTACAGCGGGTACCCGCGGCAACGCGTCTCGTTGATCGCGCGCAGTCGTTGCAGCTTGTGTCTTCGCGCGGCAGACTGCTGCTCCTCCAGCCGCGGCTGAAACGACCAAGGCGACGGGCGTGTTAGCACCGCCTTCACTTCATGTCGGAGCTCGTCATCAACTTCACTACTCAAGAGAAACACCCTTTTGCTTTCCAGCAAATGGTATCGGTATGGATATTGGAAAGATCTCCTACAAGCTCTGGAGAACAGCTCGTCACGATAGGGGTTTAGGAACTTCTCTGGTCTAGGTGAGGTGAAGCCAGCGAGGTAATTGAAAATCCCAAACAAGAAATGCTGAGCCGCGAGATACATAAGCGCTGGGACGGTTAGGGTTCTGCCGACCCGTGCGTACGGAGCGATGCGATTGCGATGGAGGTGTAGGTGCAACTCACGATGGTGAAGCGCGAAACCGCGGCCGCGGGCTTCGCGGGGATCGGCTGCGCGGCAGCGGCGCTCGTTCGCGCAGCCACCGTCGAGTTGGTCGTTGCGCCGCCTGCGTCACAGACAAACACACGTTAACACGTTTTGAAAGGCGCTTCGACGGTTTGTTGACATGTGCTCATGTATTTCATAATAGTTGAGAATTGAAAACGCTAACATTTAGTTTACAGACCAGTAAACTTCCAGTGATAGCGGAGTAATGCACGGATTATTAGAATTTCAACTGGCATAAGCTACCGAGTTACAATCCGAACGCTTGGTCTCATCTCTAGCGTGAGCTACGGCTGGCAACTTGAATGGCCGGCGGTTGTGAGGAGTAACGTACCGGCGATGAGGGCGTTGATCAAGCCGGTCGGCAAGGAGGCGGCCTGCATCACGTTCCGCCGCGTAGGGGAGCCTGCGACCCGGCCTGCCGTTCCCTGCGGCGGAGTCTTGGAAACCACCGTCAGCCGCTGCCCGCCAGGCATCGTGAAGCCTGCCCAACACAAGCACAACGCTGTCACCGACGCCTACACCGCCATTGGGCCGGGACATCTCAATAGTGCCGATTAAATCAAGAGCTTTACGTTTCGACAGGAACCTTCTTCCCATGTCCGACGGTAATTTCATTATTCTCATTGGCAGCTACTCTGAAATGGACCGTAATTCTAAGATTGTTTCATTGTTTCCTATCCACGTTGTCAGCAACTATAAATGGAGCGACAAGGAGTTGCCTGTAGCAGCGGCAGCCACCGCGGCCGTGTTACGCTGCGCTGGCCGAGTGCTTACCTTGCGGTCCTCCGGCCGCCCCCTGCGCCCCCAGCGCTTGCGGCGACGACGTCAGCAGGATGCGTCGGCCAGTCGACGTCTGCACGAGGTGCGCGAAGCCGGCGGGCATCGAGATGGTCTGCATGCCGTCGGGCGCCTTCATCGTGTATCCCGCAAGCGCGCCCGCGGGCAGCGCTCCCCCCGCCAGGCCTGGCCCGCCGCCCACCGGAGCCACCGGGATCGCTGAAGCAACGCAAGCGCCAACGTCACGATCAGCTCCAAGGCACCACCGCATCGGGTCCTCAAAGTACTTGACCCACAGGAGCCAGGGTTAACACAGCTAGGTTACAATCTGCTTCCTTGAAACAAGATGAGTTTACACAAAGAAGATTCATTGAGCTTGGAGCACAGATTAATCAGACGAACAATATGGTCTTCCTTAAACAAGTGTATTGCTTGCTCAGGCAAGTGTTTTACAGAGCCTACGTACCCTTGAGGGATCCCTTGTGCTGCACGAGCTGCACAGCGACGCCTTGCAGCTGCGTGCCGCCGGTGACTTGCAGCGTGACGGCCGCGCGCTGGGCCTTGCTGGACGCGCCGAGCTTGCTGAGACCTTCGAGCACGGCATGCGTGCTGCGGTCGCGCACGTGGAACTTGAGCCGGCCGCGGGGGCAGGGCGGCGGCGGGGACGCCGCGCGGTCGATCTCCTCGATGAGCCGCCGCGGCGCCGCCGCCTGCCGCCCGTAATGCGCCGCGTACGCAGTCAGACCGCCCGTCTCCAGCTCCGACAGCACCAGGTTCAGGAAGCCCAGGCTCACGTGCTGCGAGGACACGGGCAAGTCGTCAGCAAAACGCAGGCGCCGTTAACCTTCGCGTATCCCTTTACACGTGTTAGATGAGGGCAGATGCCGATGGATTCATTGCTTCACTATTCTACACGTCACTCTTGGCATTGCCCTGGTTTTATTAACCTACCTAAAGCTATTAAAATATATCAAAATGACTACTGTTTTAAAAATAGGCTGAAAGACCATCTGGTTGAAGTATGCCCCTATTCAATATGGGAATATCTTTCTAAGTAGGTTCCTATTTATTAAATGATATGTCCTATAACAATTGTATAGTTCATTTCATGGAATAAATAAACATTATTAATGATTTGCGTGAATACAAACCATTTGAAGAGGGTATAGAGGGTTCAACAGCCTGTGCCGGTTTTTCCCGAGGTATGACATTTTCTCTTGGGATGTCGTCGCTTTCTGCATCCATTGTTCCTACTAGATCTTCCCGCCATCCGGCCACGCAAAGCGATGATGTTTGTGAGGGTTGCAATCGGCGATGCAATCGTACCTTCCGGAAGTCGTAGTCCAGCGCTGAGTAGATGAGCGAAGCCGTGTGGTGTGTGAGCCCCTCCATCTGGAAGGGTGAGGTGGTGGGACGCACTTCGAAGAGGTTCGGATGGTTGCAGACCTTGCGCAGCTGCATCAGCACGTTGATCACGCTCAGCAAGTTGCCGGCAGCCAGCGTCTCACGGGTCCTGCATCCACACCAGACAATTGTTAGTCGTTACTCCTTGGCGAAGCAATCACTCACCGGTGGTGCGGGATAGCCAGTCGCCGCTGCCAAGTGGCTCGGAAACTACATGCAGAAGTTTCATTTCGTGGAATCGAACTTTCCAACCGACAATGTCTCCCACGCGGGACTTACTTTGCTCGCGACATGAAGTCGTCATAGAGATAGCGTTGGCGCTTGGACAGGCGGCACATGACGACGTGTTCATACTTCTTGGGCAGCTGCTTCTCCACTTCGCACTTGAGCCGACGGAGCAGGAAGGGCCTCAGCACCTGCAGGAGAGAAGCCGGGTGAGATGCAATGACGAGCAACGACGCAGGGCATTTCCCCGTCCACGGGTTCCCCGCTAGTCCCCGCTTGTTCCCGCCGAGAACTCACCTTGTGCAAGCGCTTGATGATGGTCTCGTTGTACTCAGAGTTCCCTTCGATCATGCCGGTGACCGGGTTGGAGAACCACTCTTTGAACTCGCGGTGCGATTGGAACACGTTGGGCATGAGGAAGTGCATTAGCGACCAGAGCTCCATCAGGTTGTTTTGCAGCGGGGTGCCGGTCAGGAGCAGTCGCCTGGAAGGATTCACAATACAGACATTCTATCGACTGCTAACATTCGCAACAAGCGCCTCATCGCTTCTCAGAATAACTGTGAAACTACGTTAGTGGATGCTATGGAACTTTGCCTGGCGGCTATGCTGCCTGCTACATGCAAAATGTCGGGAAAAGCTTACGTTTGGTAGTTAAACATTCAATAACCCAGTTTAAAGAACTTTTTGAAAAACTACTGTGAAAACAATAAATATATTTGATTAAAAAACTTACCTCTGGGTTTGAAAATTTAATAAAAGTTGCCATCTCTGGGATTTAAAATTCTTAATGTTTTGAGCTTCATCTAATATAAGATACTTCCACTTCTTTCTTCGAAAACTTTGATGATCTTGGATTACTAATTTGTAAGACGTTATACAAATATGAAATGCATTTGGTTTCGTCCAGCCTGTAAAAACCAAGATAGAGACGTGAGAAAAGCGGAAAACGGAGCGTAGAACAGAATGAACGCTTCAAGCGAAAACTCACCCGTCCTCTTCAGCTTCCTCTCCTTTTGCGTCCCGTAATAAGTGAGAATTTTAAACGCCGGACACCATTTCTTCAATTCCATTTCCCAATTCAACATCACAGAGGTAGGAACTATGATTAGGTGGGGGCCCCAATTCCCTGCAAGCACATCAAAAAGAAGTGTCTTCAAATGCTAGAATAAAATAGATGTCCCATTTTCCTTCATTCTTGATCTTTCCAGCAAGGAAACTCCAGTTTCTCAGACAAAGGCACCAGACAACCATCTAAATGACTCCATCATGGCTACGATAGCAGATATGCTTCCATTTCAACAAGCCGTAGGCAGGATGTCGGCATTGAAGAGTGGGAACACGAGGAGGCACGCACCCTTCTCGCAGGCGAGGTGAGCCAGCAGCGAGATGGTCTGGATGGTCTTGCCGAGTCCCATCTCGTCGGCCAGGATACCGTTGAGCTTGCGGTCGAACATTGTGACCAGCCAGTCGAGCCCGATGTGCTGGTACTCGCGCAGGGAGTGCTTCAGCAGGAACGGGATGGGCGTCGCCACCTGCAACCGGCCAACGCAACTGACGTCACCTCCACGCATCAACTCCACGCGTTCACATGCCACCGCACTCATTCACACCGTTGGCAACTAAACCTAACTGCAAACAACTTTGCATTGCCTGTAGATTTCACCTATCAAGTTTCATCTCCATTTGAAAATTTTCAACTCCTCCAAGATTTCAATTCCAAGCTCCAAACCCCATGGTGCTAAATTAAATTTAAAAGATGGGATGAATTAAAATTTTTAAAAATTAAGAAACTTGAATGCATTGCCCGTGTAATAGTGCTAGAGTGGAGTGAGTCTGATGTTGCTCGTGTGTTGAGCTAGCAAGATGTGACTCACGGTGGTGGAAGACAGCGTGTTGCCCTTGGGCTGGATGCTCTCGGCCAGCGCGGCAACGTCGCTGATCTCCTTGCCGGCCGCCTCGTTGTCCCCGCTGCCGCCCCCGCCGCCGCCTTCGTCCAGCAGCGACTCCAGGCCCACCCCCTCCTCTGCGTCCTCCCCCTCCTCCTCCTCCTCGTCCTCCTCATCCTCCTCTTCTTCCGTGGAGAGATCTTCGTCGGAGGTTTCGTCACCGCCCACGTCGACGCGCTCGGAGCCCGAGTCCTCGCCGCCGCCGCCGCCGCCGCCGCCACCGTACTTGGCCATCAGGTCGTCGATGCTCATGGCGCCCTCGGCCTCGAGGTCGGCCAGCTCCTTGCGGTGGTCCACCTTGCCCTCGGCTCGCTCCTGCTCCACGATGGTGTCTTCGTCGTCGGTGACCTCGCGGTCCGAGCCCTTGAACTCCGAGCCGGCGTCGCCGCCCCCGGGGCTGGCGGGGGCGGGGCCGGCGGGGGCGTCGCGCAGGCGCTGCAGCAGGTCTTCGATCGGCAGCTCGGACTCGCGCTTCAGCATCTCGATCTCGGCGGCGGCGTTGTCGGAGGCGTCCATGTCTTCCTCCGCCTTGGCGATCGTCTCCTCGTCGTCGGTGGAGCTCAGCGTCGGCAGGAACTCGTCTGCAAGCACAACAGCCGTCAGCGTCTTCCCCGGTGCCACGCAGCGTGAGGAGCACACCCAGGTCAAGGACACGTACCGTCTGGCAGGGCGTCCGAGCGCGTGGGCGACGAGATGCGCGAAGACGCAATCGAGACGGGCACGCTCGTGTTGGCCGGCCCGTCGCCCGGCTTGTTCATGCTCTCGGCCAGCCACGTCGAGTACTTCTCCGTCTGGTCCACGATGAAGCTCAGGTGTTGGTCCAGCGCCTGCTTGCGCTTCTCCTCCAGCCTCGTCTTCTGCTTGTGCTCCACGATCTGGACAGACGGCCTTCATTACAAACGTTCCAACGACAAATGTTGACGTCTACGTTTGACAAGCATCAAGAAGCGAGCCTTACCTTCTCCGCATTGGCCCAGAAGGTTTTTATCTCCCGCGCCATCAGACTGGCCGTGCGCTTCAGCTGCAGCTCCTGCAGCTTCTCTTCTTTCTTGGCTTGGACCACCTTCTCCTGGAAGTATTTCTGCACGTTCCTGGCGCACTGCAGACAGAGGCAAGCGTTGTCAAGACGACGAACGACACACCCGTCCAACAATCCTTCAGCGGTCGTCAGCAGACCAGCCGGTGTCTTACCTTCTTGGCGGCGGCCTTCTTCCACTTGCGCTCCTGAGCAAAGTCCGCGGCCAGCCAGACCATCTCCTCGACGAGGTAGTCCCAGTGCGCCTTGGCCCGCGGAGGTTCCTGGATGCACAGACACACTTAGATATCGCACCTTCTCCAGTTGCCGACCTAACACTAACAAACCGCTGTGAAAAGAAAAAATATCTACTTCTTTTTCGAAGGGTATATCGACGGCAGGTCACATTAACAAAATAAAAACAATAATTGTTTTATTTGTTTTAACAAGCAAGTCAAAATTAATTTAATTAAGGAGAAGTTATCTCTTACAGCAATGCAGAGAAAAGCAAATTATCAAAAGAGCCTGTTATTGGAGGGCAAGACAACTGCATAGATTGTGAAGCAGTGAAGGAGGGAGTTGAGTACGGACTGTCAAACAAGGGACTTGCCTGCAGCTTGGGCAGCCGCTTCTCGGCCCAAAGGCCCTCTCGTTGCAGCTGGGCCACCCTGTGAAGGACGGACGCTTCGTGCTTTGCCTTCTCGGCGATCTGCTCCTGGGTGCCGGCGGCGGCGGCGTCGGTGGCGGCGGGCCCACGAAGCGGCGGGCGCGATTGCGTGAGGGCCGGCGCCGCCTTGCGCAGCCCGCCGGCCCCGCGGTGACCGCCGCCCAGCGAATCAGGGAGCAGCGGCGTGCCGCCTGAAAACCGTCCGCACCGTCAGTGACCCTGCTACCGGCGGCGTTACGCCAAACAGAGGCTTTCTTTGCGTGCGCCATTCGTGATTGACATTGTGTTCAAGCTAGATTAACTCCACAAATTACTCAGCTTACATTTCATGGAATTAATGCTCAATGGAGATGTTTTCCAGTGGTCAGGGTCAATGCAAATAAGAATTTTCATTAATTCACTACGAGAGAGAAACAATCATGCAGTCAGTCAGATCACTAAGTTTACGTACTAGTATTTAAATCAAACGCATTCGTGGAAATAATACCATTACTGCAGCGAACTTAATGCTCCGTTCGAGTACGTAAGTAGATAAATAACTAATTCTAATAAAATATATTTCAAGCTGCAAAAAAATATCACCATTAAAACTAGTAAAATAGAAAGTAACTAAGAAACATATTGGAATAAAATAGCAAACCTAAGAGGCCTAAATACAGTGCTAGCAAAAAAAGGGAATATCAAAATGAATGTTTTAAAGAACCCTCGATACACTATCAACAAGCTAACTACCAAGAACCAAGCTAGTCGAGTGCAACCGAGCGCTGGTCAAGCGGCAAGCCGATGCAGCCGAGCAAAGAGCGCTGGCGCTACCTGGAACCAGGGGCGCGGCGGCGGTGCCGCCTCCAGCGCCAGTACCCGCCGGCGCTGGCTTAATGCCGAACACCATCCCGTGTCGGCCACCCTGCGCACGGCCCGGAACGTGACCTGCCGTCCAAGGCCCGTCCGTCAGAACAACACCCACGCTACCTCCACCGAAACTACCCAATACCCTGGGACGCTGAGCAGGGAGCAGTCTCTAACCTCACATACCGATGGCAATAGGCCAAAAAACCTTGTGTTTAAGGAACTCTTCTTAGGTGTGTGTTTCCATTAGAAATAAACCTCAAGGAATGCTAAGATGCATCAACAGGTTATGCCAGTACAATAATTCCAATACTAACTACAACTGTACTGCTTATCCAATGTTGCTATGTGCTCAACTTATAACTAGATACAAACAGGTATTTCTGGTATTGTTACACTAACACTATTCATCAATATACCAAACAATAAAAGTGTTAAGTTCTCTTATTGTGATTAGAATCTGAACGGTGTCAAACCACGACGTACTCTACCATCAAAAAAGATTGCCAAGCATATTGTTGGCTAGAGTGTATCAAGGACTAACAGAGGCCTGATTGCTGCGACTGCTTACCGAGCTGGTTGAGCTGGGCGACGGCGGGCGGCAAGGTGGTGGACACCGCGATGGGCGTAGCGCGGCCGGCGTCCACCATGACGTCGGGATGGGCGGCGGGCGCCGAGCCGCACGACACCGACAGCAGCAGCGTCAGGTCCTCGTCATCGTCCTCGGGGTCCAGGCGGTGCGTGCGCAGGAAGTGCAGGAAGGGCGCGGTGGGTGCGCGCTTGCGCCACGTGTGGTAGTCCATCATGTGCCCATCGGCTTGCAGGAAGAAGCACTCGGCCGTCACCTCGGCGTAGTGCTCGCACTTTGCACGCATCTTGGCCAGCTTGTCCTTGAGCGTCGACTGGATCACGAGGCCGCGCTTGGCCAGCGTCCCGGCAGCCCGCTCCTCCGGCAGCTCCAGCTTGGCGCGTTTCCGCGGCGGAGACGAGTTCAGGTTGGGGCTGGCGACGGGCGTGGACGTGGTCGGGCCCTCGACGCCCGCCATGCGCAGCCGCGGAGGCGTCGACAGCGAGCTCACCAGGTTCGGGTGGGAGGTGGCCGTGTTGGACGTGGGGGTCGAGTCGGGCGGGCCGTTGACCCGCGCCGAAACGTTCAGCATCCGCGTCATGCCGCTCTGGAACAGGTCGCAGCCGTTGACGACGTTGCTGTGCGATACCGTCTCGTACAAGGCAAAGATCAAGGGACTTTGCATTTGCATTGGCACTACCCAAGGCTATTTTAACCTGCTTAAGGCTATAATAGTCCATCAAAATAGTGTATGTCAAATGGTTTCCATTCAAATTTGTTACGTAGTAAAGGTCAGACATTTATAAAATGGCAGCGCTTTGGAGTCAACCTTTACAAAGTCGGCTTGGATGGGATGTGTAAATTTTTACTTTGTGACCAAGTTGTTATCATTGTTTACGTGCCAGCTAGACGAGCTATTTTAAATCCCCATTGTACAAAATCAAAATAAGCACTTCACACTTGTGTTTCAACAACCTGTGAAGGATTGAGTACACCTTGTATACAAGAATATTTGCAGCTGTATGAATCTAGCACAAACTCACCTGTGTGAGTCCTGTAGGTCCAGGCTGGGAGGTAAAGACATACTGCTGCTGGCCTCTGGTCGTGACAACATTCACGCCTGGATTTGCTGCCGTGGTCAGAACTTGTTGCAGCCGAACAGCTTGCCCTCCAGCAATGTTGATATTTGGCGGAGGTGGCTGCCCTCCTGCCGTTTGATCACTCATCTCAACACATCCTATAAAAATTAGAAAATTCTTCCTACACTAGGTAACCAGCCAGATTTGTCTACGACATCCAGCAAACGACATCCTAAAACTCCGATAAACTAGAGCTGAGTTAATGATGCTCCAACATTAGAGGTAGGAAGGTGGATAGTTGAAATGCACAATCTATTAAGTAGGAGACCAGCCTGATGCAATTTCAATTTCCCTTGTCAGAATAAGAAATTTTATACTGATTCATCTAATTACAATTAATTAAGTACTTTCATGGCTCCCAGTTGTCAACTCCAGCATCCAACTAACTTGAGAGAGAGAAACAGCAAATACATGAAAGAAAATCTAATGCTAAATGTCAAACAAATGCAAAATGTAAACTGACATTCACGAGTGGAAGCCAATAAGAGCACAGAATTTAAACCACGCGATTTAAATTGAAATGTTTGTATTCCTTGCTATACTTTTTTCGACTAGGTTATGATAATTTTTTTTTAATTAACAAAAAAAAATCGAAGTTTAATAGAGTCGGCAATATATGAGTGGTGCGCTTATTAAGAAACTTACATATTGTTAACATCTTTGAAGTAAAATATTTCCTAATACATTTTTTGAAAACAAAGAAATAGATCCCGGCAGCTATCCGCCATGTTCATAGGCGGTCTAGGCTTCGTTCCTAGCCGAGAAACTCACCATAATGTTATCACAAAGTTCTATCGCGTACGGAGGCCATCCCGCCTTGATTTTCTCATATTCGTATGCAGGAAATTGCAATGAATGTTTAGCTATCACACGTAACTTTCAATATACTAGATATATATGAGTTTTTCGGCTCCATCAAACAGCCACCGCTCAAGGACGCTCACAAAAATCGGCCATTCATGGCTCGCCTTCGGCAAATCGTTCCCAGTAAAACCGAGCGAAACTCGCTTCGGCTTCGGCAAGGGCAACGGCTCGGGCGTCGGGTCAGTCGGCTCGCCGGGCCGGCGGTGTTCGAGCGGCTTCGGTTGCTCGGCTGCGGTCGGCTGTCGCTGTTCGGTGTCATCTTCCTCCGATAGGGTGCATTCAAGTACCGATTTCACACAACTCCACAACAGCTCTCCAAATTCCACCACGTGCTAGCATATTTTGACAGATGGTGTCATTGATGGTGTTGATGGTGTGTGACTTCTATTTTGATTGTTTAAATACAATACTTAATTGAGCAATCACCATGCTTCGGCTGGATACGCAAATGAATTCTCTTTTAAAAATTGATATACTCAGAAAATTAAATATTAGAAAAATATTCACCATCATTGATTTTATACAAGAAGATCCTGAAAAGTTAGTTCCAATAACAAGGTTGTCATATAAGGAAATTTTAAGCATTAGGAAAAACTTGATAGAAAACTACTCGGCTTTTCCATGCCATGGCGGTGACACTTACACCGAGCTTGCTGGCAACTCGGCAATTTTACCGACTGGAATAAGCAGGTACGGCTGGTTGCAGTATAAGCTAATGGCTACCTATAGCTACTAAGTGTTTGTATTGCTGTATATTTACTGATAAGTAAACTAGTAAAATTTATTTTCCATAATATTTTTATTTTTCTAGACTGGACAAAATCTTAGATGGTGGGTTATACACTGGACATCTTTACGAAGTTTGTGGACTGACTGGAGCTGGAAAAACACAGCTCTGCCTCACAATTGCGGCTAATGTAGCCCAACACTTGAAGCAGCCAGTTCACTATGTAGACACGAAATCCAAGTTCTCAGGGAGGAGAGTCCAGGACATTCTGGAAAATCGTCATTGTTCTGAAGAAGAATTAGAAGAAGTTATGGAGAGAATTCATGTCACTTCATCTACAGACACCCAACAACTCCTAGCATATCTGCATCATCTGAAAAATACATTGCATCAAGATCAAGACAGTAAAAATGGCATAAGATTAGTGATTGTAGATTCACTACCAGTATTGTTTTTCAGTTATCTTGGTGGTAGTTCTAACGACAGTTTAGGTTTGTTGAGTGAAATAGCTAACACGATGAAATACTTGGCATTAGAGTATCACATTGCCTTCTTCCTGGTGAACTTATTGACATGGTGGCAGGAAGAAGAAAGCAAGGTGGACTTAGTTGATGACGGAGGGGACACTGCAATAAGAATAAACTCAGAGACCACCAAGCCAGCGCTAGGGAAGTTTTGGTTACATGTTCCTAGTACCCGGCTAGTGATTCACCCGGGAAATACTGAGTGTGAAAGACGGATAAATATTTTAAAAACATTGAACTCTTCGTCAGACTCGTGTGTAGTAACTTTGAGTGATTCTGGGTTTGAATAATATTTGATCAGCAAATCTTCCTCATAAGATGAGTTTCAGTGTAACAGATTGTATACCAGGCAACTTTTTTATTTCATCCTTTTTGGAAAGAGTAGCTGTTCTGCTTATAATTATTTGGAAATGCATAAACATTTATACCCAACAGTTCTGTAGAAACGGAAAGCAGAACAAAAGTTATTGATTTAGGATTTGAACATACCTAGGTAGTGAAATATTTTTTGGATGTATTTTCTGTTGCAGATTGGAAAGCCAGATTCAAAAGCCACATTGTGGCTTTTGCAGCATTTCTAAACTTTTATAAGAAATACAAATTGAATATAATATTTATGATACACCTACTCTTCCAATTTGGTCAAACATTTATTTAGTTATAGCATAGGTACCCACTTATAGGACCGGAAAATCTTTCATAAATCAAACATGTAGTCTTATCAATTTTGACACCCCACTGTCGAATTCTTGTCGAGACGATGTCTAGTTCAATCGTTAACTTCCAGTTAGGAAGAAAAAAAAATGTTACTGATAGGTTTTCAAAATGGAGATGTGTTGAAAAATGCTGATTGAAAAACTGTTATTACCCAGTTATTATCCCCTATAAGGATCATGAGTTCATTTTTCATGAAAATTTAACATTACTATCATCAAAAAGCAGTGAAATTAGTGGGAGTTAATAGGGCCGAGACTGTAAGACTATCATAGACCTCCTTAACACCGGTGTGTTTTGACACGCAATACTCAAAGGTTCTACTGTGTCAGTCTTGAAATCACTCTCTTTGCAGCGGAAGTCTTGAGCACCCTTGTGTTTTGACATGTGAAGATTTAAGCATTGTTTGTATGCAGTCTTGTATCACACTCTTTGCAGCGGAAGTCTTGAACACCGGTATGTTCCAATCCAAAAACACCAACAAAATTCCCCTAAGATCAAAACTGAAAGTGCGGCGGAATGACACAAAATTACCAAGTAATTAATTCTTAATCTTATGTCCATATTATCTTGCCTTTAAGTCCGTTCTCTAAGCTCAAATGTAAAATTGACCAAACGCAAACTCCAAATTCAATGCCTTTGGCTACGGCTGATTTGCATGCGCAACTTATCATGAACCGCTGAATAAAATTGATTATAAATGAATTTTATTGATAATTATCCGCAATTTAGAGGCTCTATAGAGTCTAGTCTATGCTCCAGTCAGAATAAGTTTAGTGTGCTCACTCATAATTTGAAACATTTTGTCAGGCGGCGTTTGGATCAGCTGATCCGTGAACGATCCGTGGATATAGCCGTTTCCAACAAAGCTACACCGCCATGAGTGTGGATTTAGACACTTCGAAATAAAAATGGCTTCCTTGGTTGCGGACTACAGTTCCTCCGAACCCGAAAGTGTTGATGAATCAAGTTCAGATAGTAGTCATGTATCGTAAGTAGTTCCTTAATATGTATTTGAGTAGGTTTCTTCTCATATGCTGTTCGGAATGCTTATAAACTAACAGTTAGCCTAGCGAAAGGGCAGCACAAAATTACGATTGTTATGAAAACATTCATGACATTTGGTGTGGCCAATCGTCGTGCATGGCGGTATCAGCATTGTTTTTACGAGTTTTTGGGGGGGAAATCGATTTTTGTACATAAAGTATTGCCGCAACCGCATAGTTCACACATGATAATCTCTTGCATCTCTTAATTTCCATAGGGATTCTTCGGAGATGATTACTTTCACCCAAGTCGAGTTTGAGTTTTGTTGATGTTCCCAGTTGTCTGTAAAATCTTTTAGTTGGGTATTTTGATATCTTCTGAATTTTGTTGGCACTTGTGAATTCATTAAAAATTTGGGACTGCACCAAAAATCTAATTCATGTTCTGATCCAATTTTATTTTAGAACAGAGGAAGTTGCTTGCAAAAATGGGAGGACCAATGTTTCAGCAAACAAGCTACCGCTTCCAGATTTTGCTCTGCCCGGAGGTCTGTCACTTACAACGTCGGTCTTTTCCAACCCTTTCACAGAAGCGGAGAGAGCCAAAAGGGCTATTCTTGAGAAGCATGTAAAAATGACACCAACAAAAGATGAAACCAAGATGATCAATGGGAAATTGATATGTTGGAGCTTCCGAAAAGGTCGCTGTCGCTTTGGACACAAGTGCAAGTTTGCTCACGACTCCGACCTACATCAGTCGAGCTCCCATGAAAATGGCCTTCCCTTAAGTGATACTGATGATGTGATCAACCAAATAGTGGAAACACCTATTGCAGATGAAAATGTTGCAGAGGATGATAGTAAAAGTAAGATCGAAACAAGGAAGAAACGACCAGGACTGAGCCAAGGAATTGTACCTGGGAAAAAAGTAATGAGGTTATATAAAAAACATGCACAAAATGTATCACTACCCTTCAATAATAATAGGTAGTTAAAAATGGGATGACCTTCAACACTTATGCACCTAAACGTTAAGCTTAGCATATGAAACAAAATGTTACGTTGTTTGAATATTTGACTAACCACATATGCCCATCTCTTTGAACTGCTGTTACTGTTAAAGAAGTAAATTTCAAAAAAATAAACAAAAAAATGACAGTTATGACGGCTTGTTTCTTAATTATATTTCCTCATGCCAATAAAGTAAAACAGCTTTTACCCCTACTCAACGTCCTGCCTGCACCTGAATCCTGCTAGCCTTCCTTTCGGATGTAGCGAAATGAAGATGTAAGTATGTGAACCATCAAATTTAGCACAACACCATCCCTTCAGACTGATATTAATGGTACATACAGGCCACCCATGCTTTCAAGGATTCCTTTCAAGCCCCTGTTGTGTGTCACATGGAAAGGTCACACAGAGGCATGCTTCCTCATCAAGGCTCCCTTAGCACCTGAACCGGCATGGTAGAAACAGTAGAAGGGAGGAAGGCAGTATGGACCAGGCTAGAGCATGGATTAGTCAAGACAATCTGTTCATTCATCTAGTGCCTTCCAATTGAATAAGAAAGTAAACCTTGCACATGTATAGTATATGCGCCTTCAATATTTTCATTTTCCTAGAATTTGGTAATATTTATAAGGCAGCAACTTAACCCTAGATTTTATTCTCCATTCATCATTATTCATTACATATCTTAAATGTGAAGAACATCATAAATCCATTTTAAATTCAACATTGCTCCAGCTCTGACTCGTAGTCGAGTGTCTCCAGCCACTATCAACGATTCGCTTTCACAAATGACTGCCGGCAGCATTTCCCGGCCTCTTCGAAGAAAGCACAATATTCAAAACCTCGCAATAATAATCATCTCCAGTGAATCAAATGTCCATTTCATCGACAGCTGTGCCCTGCATCTGTAATGAACATTGGAATCACACTTTTAAGTGCTTTAAGAAAAATAGAGGCCCTGTTTGGCTTTTGGGTAACAAAATAGTTTTCAAAGGTCCCAATTTGCACAATATGTGCAGACGCAATCATTAATATATCCAGAGCTTCTCTAGCACAATATTGTCTCGAGACTTTCATCGCTCTTTCCCTTGAAGTGATAACTGGATAAGAAACCTGCCAACTGAAAATCTTACAAGTTTATTTGAAGATGGACATTATTTTGTGAAAAAAAAGAGTACTGAAACTGGTTCTTGTTGCTGTTGCTGTTGGTCTGGTTTAGTACACGAGACATAAGATGCACAATGTACCACTCAGTCTTAGAGAAACAAGTAAATCTGGTTTCTTCATGATGCTTAAAAAAAACTTGAAAACAAGCATGCCATGCATGAGCTGCTGCCAAATCGTGTGACTGATGTCGTGACTACAGCTCTACAACCTCTTTTCTACCTTCATGCCTTGCTTACAACATGGATATCTACGTATTTAACCGAGTTGTGATCTAGCGCGGAATTGTCAAGCTCATTATTTCCTACCACGTAGATGTTTGGGATATAAATTTGTCTTCTCTGATTTCTGTTAATTTGTTCTTAACACCAAATGTGGCTATGGGTACTTTTGTAATAATTGGAACAACTAGCCGAGATAATTCCGATACATTTGAGTGTCCATATTTCACACGAATCTGGTCTAAGTACTGGCAGATGCAGCCACTCTCCTAATACAGCAAGTCATTGCAAATATATTGATGCCTGATGGTTCAAATCATCAGACATATTATCTGGCCATTATGATTTTAACTTATAATAAGTAATAAGAATTACTAATTCCTTAGACAAGAGTGACCGTGGTCAAAACTCAAAACAGAACTTCCTAGTAATATGCATGCAAACTACCAAGTCATCCATCATACAAGTCTCTGGTAAAAGCTAATTATGTGCAAGAGTTGACAAGCTAAGACTCCCGCCTATTTCAACTATTCAAAACACTGGGAACTGTCAAAATAATTTGTAAACTAGTTTTTGATGCCAAGTGTCACCAATATGTATCCCATTGCTCTGGAAAGCCATGCTACTTGCTTCCTCAATAGGTTTTCATAAAAAGCTTGGCACTCGGGCGCAACTACCCAAGTTTTAAGAATTACAGTTACGGGCTTTGTGACTTTGTAGCCAAGACAAACTGGCAGGGATTTTTGATAAAGAAATTGCACACATTCAAGTAGAACCAAGAAGCAGATCAGCAAGATTTGCAAACTTCTAGCTCTTGCAAGACTGGCAAGCACATTGATGGCTTCCAAGAGCTACCTGCATGTTGGAGTTGATGACGCTAGAAATGAGCAGGGCGTGTTGTTGCGTTGTGCCAAACAAAAGTTGACACAACCTTTTTATTGGCTTCAACAAGCATCTCCGTTGGCTTCATTCGCCAGCTAAATAGTACACGTGGCATTCAGAATTATCAAGTGCCATTCACAAAAACACAACGGCCTTAACAAAACAGAGTCTAGGTCTGCTGCAGTTTCAATTCGTTGGCAACTGGTGCTCAACACAAATAGATTCCAAAAAGAGATGATCCAACAGCCAGCCAACAGCTACTGCAGCTACACTGGTCGTAACGACGCAAGCGACGTAAACGCTAAAGGCAACAACTAAAGGCGGGTTACGACTTCCGATCTCCATCTGCGTCAAACACTTGCAAGCAGTCGCCGGCGCCGGCTTGCAAGTTTATATAATATTACAATTAACAAGCAATCACAATCAAGAGGACTCGCGCAGCAACTAAAGTTGCAGCAGAAAAATCGCAAGTCGGAACCAGCCTGAAAAGTTTCAACGTAAGGAAATCCAAGTTGAAACTCTGTCACGCTAAAAAATAAAAAAGGAAACTGCGACACAATAAAATCTGTAAGTCACTAGTCCTAAGGAAACTTCTTCGAATCCCTCGAGACGAAGGAGGATTGCACGTGAGTTGACGATGAATTAACGTGGGTGCCTCTCAGCGTCTCTACCGAGCCAACAAAGCACGCGGATGTGCTGCCGCCTGCCCCATTCGGGTTGTACTCGTGTCGCAATTGCATTGTACATTAGGTGTCGCATTATAAGTGTTTCAGGGGGTCGAGGGGTCGAGGGGTCGGGTGTCGGGGAATCCGGCCACGGGGGGTTCAACATTCAAAAAAAGGTGCACCCTCGCTGCACACATCAACCAAGATCTGAAATAGTTGTGTCAACTCCTAACGAGCATCTAGCCACGTAGTGTCTACAAGCACCATTACCACCTCAACAAGCAAATCATTTTACTTATTTAAACCTATTCATTTTTACTAAAAGAAGCATCAAACAGCAAATTATCAAAACTAGATTCTTCTTAAATGCATCTCTGCCATACTGGTAAAATAATCATTCATAATTTACCTACTAAGAAAAAGTTATAATGTAACAATACTAAAAAATCTCCCAAGAAATCCCTTGAAAATAGCTCAGAAATCGATAGCGATAATGTGCTAATTTAAGAGTAGAGCCAAGACTGGGTTAGAGACTGAAATCCTGCAGGCTCCTAACCATGAAAGTGTTGGCACTGCAAATCTATTACTATGTCTACTGCCACTAACACTATAAAAAAAACAAGTCGGATCTAAAGAGTGTTTTCAATAAGGGTGCACAACAAGGCATTAACGAAGCCAGATCCAAATGAAAATTAAGTCAATCAAAGTATTTGATGTTGCCTAGCTCACCAATTGATTTTTCAGAAAGTTTTGGTAACAATTAAGGAAATTATTTAAGCATCTCTAAAAGAAAATAACCACCCAAGTCACAACCGAAAGATTCCGTCACATTCTCCAACGATGATCCAACGCTGAAATTCAGCAAATTGTACCGATTGCAAACTAACTTTAGAGCTCAGAACATTAGAAAAAGTTGTTTAGATTTGTTTTGCTTCGATTTGAAAGCCAGCCGTCGGTTGACGAAAGAACGCCGGGGCATCACACCCTCGTGTTGGACGGGACGGGCAAATTAGATCAAGCGTTTGCATTGCGTTGCAGAGAATATGTGTCAAAACACAATCGGTCTTAAAAAGTCACTTTGATAAAATAGTCAATAAGTATTTTTAGCCTAGTATGATACAAATGGTACTCTATGTAACGTGTGACATTTAAAAATATAATTTAAAAATAAAACCTATGCTTATGAAGGTGAGGGGGGTAGGAGCGCGGCTGTGCTAGACCCCGCCGTTGGTGTTACCGTTGGTTAGTTTCGCGACCCCGTTCATCTTGCCGCCTAGCGAAGTGGCTATCCCTTCCGTCTTGGAACCTGCAAGCGCAAAGTAACATTTAGCCGGCATTGCGTACGGGATGCTGTCAGACCATCTGCGTCAAGCGAGCAAACCCCACCGCCCTTGGCCGTCACATCATCGCTGAGTTGCCAATCAAAGCTCTCACGAGATCACTCAACTGCACTTAGTTATCAAAACGCTGCGATTACGAAACCCCGACTTTGCGAGCGAACAGAGCGGAGAATGTGCACCGACCTTGGAACGCGCGGCAGAACTTCTGCGTGGTGTTCCACTCCTCGCAGAGCGACAGGTTGAACATGGAGAAGGCGGGCTCCCCGGTCACCTCCTTGGCGATGCTGAGGAAGTCGGGCAGACTCTTCTCCAGCGTGCTCTTGTCTGCACTGGAGTACGTCTCGAGCAGGATCAGCCCCACGCACCTGCAACCCCGCCGCAAACGTCAACACCTCCCTCCTAGCCACACTTCTTACAAACTTCTTTCTTTCTCCAGACTCATCACTTTTCCCAATCTTAGCACGTTGGTTTTCAGAAAAAACTATTTAAGGTTTCCATTTGTTGGGATTTGGCACACGAGTTTAGACCGTTGATAAAGCAGGCAACACAGCTTCGCGAAACGTTGCAAAAAGTTAGGATTTTTGGGACTTGGCATTCATTACCCAGTTCAATAGTTTCTCTGAAAAAAAATTCTTCCACACAAGTAAACACAAGTAAACACAAGTAAACACAAGTAAACACAAGTAAACACAAGTAAACACAAGAACATTGCTCAGGGAGTCTTGCGTTAGGCTGAGCCGGGAGTTGCGCTGAGAGCTTTCAGAGTGAGAAGATTACGCAACAGGAGCTTGCCAGCACCCAAACCATCGACAGCACGGGTCAGTGGTGGAATCCTGCGCGCGGCTATCTTTCACGGGAAGTAATTCTCTTCAAAACAACACTTCTATGTTGCTTTTTCAGTCCTTTCCCCACAAAATCAACTTAGGCACAAGCTTATGGCACCGCGCACCTTTGTTCAATCAACACGATTCAAACACAGGTGTTAGAATCTGCGCCCGTGAAGCGCTAGTTAAGCAGCGTGAAGCAAGCGTGGGTTACCGCTGGTGCATGAGGTGCGTCTTGGTGTAGATGTCCAGCTGGAAGTACTGGTTGCGGACCAGGAAGCAGCGCCGCTTCTTGTAGACGGTGAAGTGCGACGAGTCCCGCTGCGCCATCATGTTCTGGTAGTCGCGGTGCGTTATCTGCGTCTTCACCTCCACCACCTGGTCTCGGATCTTTGGCTTGCGGATCGTGTGGATGTAGCTCCAGTGACCTGTGCACAAATCAATATCAAATTTCACCAATCATCTTGGGGTGAGATCTTGGGAGAGATTTTAAGAGCGTTGGCTTGATGTTGTGGGTGTTGGGTATGCCTGCGCTCCGAGCCTCTGTCACGATTGAATGTTGCCCCTATTCTCTGAACCTGGTGATATGTTTGATTGCACAGCAAAGCAAGGCGACACATTGTAATGCTGCTTCTACGCCATATCTCTGATCACGGGAAGCCATCTGAGAAATTGTTTCACCAAAATAGAAAACAATGCACAAATGGACAATGTGCACCAATTAAAATAATATGATGCCACATTGCTTGCTAATAAATGAGTAATAAGTCATAAAAATAGGCTGTTATGATTAGACATGACTCATGAGTGATTGATGAGTAACAACTATGAATCAAGTAGGCGTTATATTCCTGATGCTGGAAGGGCAATTAGATTGCAGCACCTGATAATTAATTGCGATATCTAATAGCCTGCAATTGAGAGCGCTTGGTGCCTGGTGTCGTGCAGTGCGGACGGAGGCCAGCGTTTGTCCGTACCGTTCTGTCCGCGCTTGCGCAGACGAGCCTGCACGAACGGCGTGCTGGGCTGCAGGTAGACGTGCTCCACGTCAAAGTCTTGGAACGCCGGGAAGACGGAGTCGGCTGGAAGCGGGCCCGTCACCAGGAACTTGAGTTTCTTCGATGTCGTCAGCAGGCGGTCGCCCGTGTCGATGCCCAGCTTCTGACACACCGCCTGCAACACCAACACCAACACCAACATCAACTAACCGTCACGTGTGGCTAGCTGTTAGTTAGTTTTGTGTTGGCTTTTCATTTAAGGTTTAAATTGAAATGCTAATTCTACTTGAAACCTGGAGGAAGCAGCTAGCTAATTTTTGAAGACATTTTGAGAAGCGATGCATTTGCACGTGACTTGGCTGCTCATTGCTTCTGATAAAAATTGTTGTTTGAGAAGCTTTGCCGTGAATGGTAGTTGTTTACGCCAGCCTTGCCGCCAGGATGTGTTTCAGGCAAGAGCTTGGTGCTTTGTGATGGGATCAACGGTGTTTCAGAGCAACAAAGAAACAATGTAACAATGAAAAATTGTAAAAATTGGTAAAATTGCAAACAATGTAAAGCTACTTCGACAAAAACTATCGGGCTTATGCAGAGCGATCAGAGTAATGTCCTACATTTCCTCCTATCAAACATTGCACATTATATACTATGGGTTATTTCAATCAACAATGGATTACGGCATTGTCTTTTGGGGTAGCGCTTCCGATTGTAAGGCAATTTTCAAGCTTGAGAAAAGAGCCATAAGGTGTATGTTACACCTACCAAATAGAACCCCATGTAGAGAGATTTTTAAGAATTTAATGATCCTGACAATGCCATGCCTTTTTATATATAAGTTACTTGTTTTTATTAAATTACATATTGACGATTTTACCACGACAAGTGCAATACATCCGCATGCAACCAGACAGCGGCACGATTTATACATCGCCATGCAGCCTCTTGTAAGAGGCCAAAAAACCGTCAATTTTTTAGGACAGCAGTTGTACAATGCTCTCCCTAATGATTTTAAAAACCAGACAACATGTAACTTTAAAACTAAGATCAAAAATGTTTTAATCAAGAAGGCATTTTACAGTATTAATGAATTTAAAGCATATTTAGGCATGGTCAATAAATGAAGTGTTTTATTATTTTTGACTGACTATGCAGTGTTTTATTATTTTTGACTGACTTTGCAGTGTTTTATTATTTTTGACTGACTATGCAGTGTTTTATTATTTGTATCTGAATATATATGTGTGTTTATTATGTACAAATTGTTAAAACAATGTTATTGTTAAAAACAAATAAATTATAAATTATAAATTATAAATGTTGATAAATAATTCGTACCATTCAAGGAATGGATTAACACCGGAAAGATCGTTTTCACAACACAATGCTCGTGGAAATATTCCTCACCGAGCAAGGGCAGGAATAATTGATGGAAACACAGCATTCACAGCTAAAAATAAAATCATAACAGTCCGAATTGGAAAATATCCAAGAAAAAGCTTTGTTGGCATTTATTTTTGTGTGACGCTGACACAGATGTTGGCACCCACTAGAAGTTGTCATGGGACATCACGTCGCCGCCCATCGGAGAATGTTATTATTATGAATTTACCTCGGTGAATGAAAAGGAATGCGTACTCACTCAAGTAATTGTTGCACCTACTGCCAAAGCCTCTCGGTACAACGACGAAGGAGCGCAGAAGTCGTGGGTTTCTCCCCGTAAACCATTTCATCGGCAGGAAGCTCCCTCCGATCCCATCGCGCCGAGCCGTGTTCCACGAAGCGAACGCAACGCACGTACCTCGATCATGCGGCAGATCTTCGTCTCGAAGTCGGTGGAGTTGTCGAAGACGTCGAAGTAGGGATGTCCGACCCACGCGGCGGCGGCGTTGTAGTCCAGCTCGCGCGCCATGTCCATGCCCTCGCTGCGGCAAGCGTGGTCGTCCGTCGAGTAGAAGTCCTCGGCGCCGTTGGCCGCAGACACCATGTGCACAATCTGGTTGTAGCGCGTGTCGCGCAGCTCCACCATGTTCCAGTTGTTGGCCGACATCATGCGCTCCCACTTCTCGCGCGAGATGACTGCGCAAACACACACCAGTCGTCCGTTGTTATCGACGTCGACAGCTTCATCCAGCGGCAGTCCCAGGCGGAACATTCAAGTCGGTGGCTTCCATAGCGTTGTCTGTTTTCTGTCAAGGACTCAGGTGCTATTCCATTCAGAGTTTCATTGTGACAATTCGGGGAAATATCGGGACATCGGGACATCGGGAGAGTGCGATTGATTTCAATATCCTATTATTAAAGAAAATAAAATAAAATCCAACGCACTCAGAGAGACGCTACGTTGGTTCGACCACATAAAAAGGATTGGCAGCACAAGAGTAGTGAAGAGAGTTTGAAAATACGGTAAGTGGACCTAGAAGGGTGGGAAGACCAAGAGAGAAGTGGAGAGCGCCGATTAAAGTGAATTTGTTGGGTAGGATTTGAGTGGGAAGACGTTGGAGTCGGTGAATTTGTGGGAAGATAGGAGTGCATGGAGAAGAGGCCAAGATAACAGCGTGGAGGGAGATGGCAGCGAAGATGAAGACACACGACATTAGCGGCAGGATTGCTCATCCGGCTAAGTTAAGAAGGGGGTCGAGGCCTCAATATTTACTTGTTGACCCATGTGTATGGAACAATAAAAAGGATAATTATTATCATGCTAAGGTGATATCTCAGTTGAAGAAGGGAAATAACAAAATACTAATTGCAATTGCCTGCCTGGTATTGCAGAGGGCTCACCTACAAGAATTTTACTTGTTGACATTCATGCGTTAACTCTTTCAAAGTGGCAGTGACTAGCTAGTAGCAAACACAGGCAACGAACAGCGCGGACAAAGAGACTCACAGGCAGACGCGTCCATGGCCCCGCGGTCGCAGATGATGAGGCAGTCGCGAGAACAAGTCTGTCCCAGCGCAAAGAACGTGTTCTCGATCTGGATCATCGTCCGCAGCAAGTTCTCTTGGAAGTTGAAGGCTGGCGGGCAAGAAAAACACTGGCGGTTAGAACACACACAGATGCAAAGCACCTCTCAAAGAAACAAAACACAAAAACATGAAATGCAAAGCAGGAGACCACGGTTTGTCTTAAAGTCAGATGTCAAATAATGAAACACACTTGGAACGCGGTATGCCTATCAAAGCAAGACTTGCCCAACAATCTCAAAGAGTTTGACAGCTCTCATGGATGAATCCAAGAATATGCCCCCCTCCCCCCAACACATAAAAACATCCACGAAAACACGATTGAAACCGTGACTTAACCCGAAACAATCGATGGTGACATTGGCCTAGTTTTCAGAAAGCTCTAGAGCGGAAAATGGTCAAAAAAATTGTAATCCAATCATTTGCCAGATGTCTCTAACCAAGGCTGCACAGTTACGCTGCTTACAGCACCCCTTTCACCCATGGCAAAGGCACGCGAATTTCACACCCAATACCAACAGCCGGGCCCCCAGTTTACAAAGCAGGGAGGGGGAACGGCCAAAGACGGCGTCAAAAATAGATGAAATGCAAGCAAGCATGCCTGATGTCACACCCAAATCCCGAGACATAGGGCAACACACGATGATGGCACAACGCGGTAGGCGGCAGCAGGTTCGTTAACTAAATGTTAGTACATTCCACAGAGAATTATTTCGATGGAGACGTTGCTGGTGCATTGTCAGAGATGGTCAGAGGTGGCGGCACACGGAGGAGCAAGCAGCGACTGTCTTAGGGCTCCTAGTTCCTAGTTCCTAGTTCCTAGGTCATACGGGCAGCCGCAGCCAACAAGGAAGACTCCCCGCGGCTGGTTTTTATCTAATCACTCCTAGCAAGCGGACGCTAGCGGCTAGCCATCGATACGTGGTTGTGCTAAGCCGGGCTTGTTACCGAGCATGTTACCGCTCGCGTGCTACATTCTAATCCTCCCCGTGACTAAATACCCCTCATACTTGTAGCCTTCTAGCACGACACAGCTAACGATGCCCTGCTAACAACTAGCTAGGCTGCTTGCTGACGAATTATTGACACTTGACAGCGCTGGCAGTGACAGGGAACTGACGTCGCCTAGTCCAATGCAGGAAACACGAGGCAGAGGAGCAGACAGGTCCAGACCAGCCCCGATGTCTCGGCTGGACGCTGGCAGCTGCGTTCTGAGCCGAGCTAGTCACAAGCAGGGGGCACTCTCAAGTAGGGTACAAGGTGGACACGGGACGCGGGCGGGCGACGAGGAGGACGACTCACCGACACCACCATGGCCGGGACATTTCGCAAGGCAAAGGGTGCAGCTGAGCTCCCTCTCTAAAAACAAACACATGGACATGTCCTATAGACCATGCCGGGCTCGCTGTGCGCTTGGCGTCATCATCACACCAATGGCACTGTCTCTGTCTGTCTTTCAGTGTCTACCTGTTGACCTGTTCACCTGCTGACAGCGGGGTGGGGGAGGGGGAGGGAGGTCGATTGCGAAGGGGATGCAGGGGCGCTCTCATTTCAGTCAAATCTTTTCATTCGTAGCGTCGGGGGCTTGTCGACGCCGGGTGTGGGGTGTGAGGTGCGGGGTGCGGGGTGTGGGGCACGAGCCTCCCTGCGTCCACTATTCATCGGGGAGTCATCCAAAGCCGCGCAAGGCCGAAAGAAAGAGAGGCACGTAAAGTTCCAGCACGCCTGGAGGCGAACCGAGGAAATGAGCTGGTTCTTTGTGCGGTCGGGCAAAGCTGGACGTGACGACATGATGGGGACTCCCATCCCCGTGTCGCGAATTGCAAGGTTGGCCGAGAGAATCTGGTGCACAGAGGAAGCACTTCCGTTCGCCAGATTACGCGCGGAGATGAATAATGCATCATTCATCGAGTTATCAATGGCTTCGAGCGGACGACGACTGCCGCGAGATTAGATGTAGCTTTACCTAATCGCGAGTCGCGCCCCCTACCCTCAGTTAGCGCAAAAAACCCCTAATCTCTCGCTGCACAGTTGACTAGATCCCAACTGCAAGCTCGAACAAGAGTAAGTACGCATCGCATCGCAAGAATTTAACAAAGTAAGATGAAGTGTGAAGAAAAAGTGCTATCGGACGTTCTCAGATAACGGTCGCCGGTGATATCACAATCAGGTTCAAGCAAGTGCACACACTGCAACGTGCTGCAACGTCCACGGTCCACGACGCTGCCAGCCTACGCGTATGCCGAGCTCTGCACTTTCTTCGGGGTGGAGCGCATTGCTGGCATCGCATTCCCCCGAAACCTGGCCAATCGACGAAAGAAAACACGGACTTCCTCAAGGCCAATTCTCAAGGCCCAAGGGAGTCGTAGGGCCTCGGCGGGACTCGGGCCTCGGCGCCGGCGCGACCTGTGCTGGACACCCGATCGTCACGTCCGACGCAACAGCAGCGCATTCCCCGGCAGAAGTGTCGACGTCGGCGTCGGCGTCCATTGCGCCAAGGCTGCTGTTTGTAAACACGGTGTCGATATGCCCGGCTGGCTTGCCTTGCTTTGTCTACTCCAGATAACGAAGCATTGTTCGTCAAGAACATGATGACCCCATTAATAACACGACTTCTTGTACACTCGCCGCGTTGTCATTCGATAAGGAGGCATTTCCAGATTCCGATGATTGGCCAAGTGTTTCTCGGAACATGGAAGTTCAATGTCGCGGCGTCGATCGACGGCTGATTGGTGATAACAGCCGCTCGCAAATAGGTCAAGATTGCCCGCGACGCACGCACGCACGCACGCACGCACGCACGCACGCACGGCATCCGACCCGGTCTTCCGTCCTCCGCCTCGCGACATCTGCTGGCCGGCCATCGATTCCTTGCGTCTTGACGGCGTCCCAGGCGTCGGGGGACGATCATGCTACGACCCCCTCGACCTCCGAACCCGCCACTTTTTAATCCATTAGAAGCGATTAGGGCCGAGTGACACGCTGTGCAGACTGCAGTGTCCGGGGTGCGGCGAGCTCGCTTGCGCTACGGCTTCCGCGAAGTGGGCCACGCCGCTGCTGCTGCCGCCGAGGGGATGTTCTTGCTCGCTGCTCGCTGCTACGCCGTTAGGCAAGGTCAGCCGCCTCGCCCCTGCCCGGCCCTACCCGGCTCTGCTTGGCTCGGGAGGAGGGTGCAGTCCTCGGCGCCAGCCCTGTGCGGAAGGCGTCGGCATTCCGGGACGGACCACACCAATACTTTGCGGGGATTTTTTGCATTGTCGAGTGCAGATTAAGACCCATAGCTCACTCATTTACAGAGGAAATTTCTTCCGTTGGTTCTGTTCGATTGTCCCACAGCTCGCGTCGCACGTTCGATCTTTGGTCGAGCCGGATTCGGCGGAGCCACGCTCGAAGGTGGCCCGCTCCAGGTGGGCACGTGCTGTGGGGCGTGGTTGCACTTATCAAACACACGTGTCAAGATCGACCTTGGGCAGAGATTACGGATGCTGCGCAGCTAGTTAGCGATCTGTGATCGTCTTGTCCTAGCGAGGTCCGGTCGCAGTGTCCATTGATTAGCATGTTCGAGCTGAAAGCCCGGCGTTGGACGCGTGCTTGCGTAATGGCTCGAGACAGGCTCGAGTAGGACATCGGTCGGGCAGAGTTGTCACTGCAAAGTATCGCCCGCCACATGGGAAACTTGCAGAATACCTTGGGATGTCTCCACAAGGATACAAGAGACATAAATTTCAAGACGAGTGTAAAGATAAGAACTCATTTTTACGCTCGATCCTTGTGGCAAGACGAGACTGACGCTGCTGTGGTAAGACCATGGTAAGACGAGTTGTAGGTATTTATAGCATCGAGTGCGCGGGAGGATTTCGCCTGTTAGGCCACGGCATGGGCCATGTGTTGGTCGGAGCCACAAGCTGGCCACTGGGAGACAGACAGCCCTCGCTATTTTTACCAGCCGGTACCGGTACCGGGAGCAGGTCTCGGTACCGGCCGGCGCAGCAGCAGCTTCACTCGGCACCGGCCGGCGCAGCGAGCCATGCGATACTCGGTACTCCGGTAGGGAGACGCCGAGAACCGAGCAGCAAGCAGCCCTAGAGCTTGCTTCATCCCGACACTTGTCGACCCTTGACGCTGTCATCTCCGTCATCTCGAGCATGACAGGAGCCGGCGGCGACGGCGCTCGATACGAAGCAGTCGCGACGCGAAGACAAGCAAGTGCAGGCGTCGCGACGCCATGACGCAACCGGCGTCCTGCAGCAGGAAACTCTGCAGCGGCGTGGCGGCGCCGGGAAGCGAGGTTCCACGCCGGCACACAACACCGAGCGATGTGCGATGAGCTAAGAGCTGTGTGCTACGAGCTGTGTGCTACGAGCTGTGTGCTACGAGCTGTGTGCTACGAGCTGTGTGCTACGAGCTGTGTGCTACGAGCGATGAGCTACGAGCTGTGTGCTGCGAGCTGTGTGCTACGAGCTGTGTGCTACGAGCTGTGTGCTACGAGCTGTGTGCTACGAGCTGTGTGCTAGGAGCGATGAGCTAGGAGCTTTGAGCTACGAGATTTGCGAGGGTGTAGCATTTGCCAGCGCTACGGGCAGCGGTATTCCCTTGCTCCAAGGGCAATGCTAAGCCGCTTGATTCTTGCTGCTTCTTGCTGCTTCTTGCTGCTTACTTAGAAACTAAGAAAGCCCGGTGCGCAGTTATGCCCATGATCACGTAGCAGACTCCGTTTCGGATCAACAAGCGACAACACGACGAAATTAGCACGGAATTGAAGCGAAATTAAATAATTACCATAATGAATGAACGGTTTAATGGACACAATGAACGGATGACTCGCTTCGCCCGCCTTGGCGAGCCGAAGCAAGCGTCGTGGAAGGGCCTGGGTCGCGTGGCTGGTGACGTCACGATGACCCGGTCCCGGGTCCCATGGGTCCCGGGTCCCACGGGACCGGGGCGGGCACGCGACGCGGACAGTAATTGCGACTCGGGGAAATCGTAATCGCGCCGCTATTATCGCCACGTCACGTCACGCCGTGTACAGAGTGTACAGTGTGTACAACGCAAGGCACAACTTGGGCTGTGTACACCACGATGCGACACCTGGCCGTGCGACGACGTGACGACGACGTGACGACGACGTCGGTGGCGGCAGGCCAAGAGGCAGCCAGCTCCCAAGCGAGAGATCAGCGCCGGGTTTTGTCAGACGTTGTTGGTTGGCCCGGACGCAGGTTGGAGGAGAGACGCGCAGAGACAAGAATAGCACCGGCCGCTGCGGGGGCAGGTACACGGGGCAGGTACACGGGGCAGGTACACGGGGCAGGTACACGGGGCAGGTACACGGGGCAGGTACACGGGGCAGGTACACGGGGCAGGTACACGGGGACAGGTACATGGGGTAGGTACACGGGGCAGGTACACTGGGACAGGTACACGGGGCAGGTACACGGGGACAGGTACATGGGGTAGGTACACGGGGACAGGTACACGGGGCAGGTACACGGGGCAGGTACACGGGGACAGTTACACTGTGACAGGTACACGGGGCAGGTACATGGGGTAGGTACATGGGGCAGGTACACGGGGACAGTTACACTGTGACAGGTACACGGGGCAGGTACACGGGGCAGGTACACTGGGACAGGTACACTGGGACAGGTATGGTTCACTCGGCCAAGCCCGGACCCAGCGCTCCGCCGCCTGTTTCTCGGGATTACGGCCGTGAACGTTTTCACGCAATTGGAAGGTCAAATAAATACGAAACAGCGTGTGTTATTAATGTCTCTGATCGGTTCCCGCTGGTATTTCTTGTCCGCGCGTCGCGTGGGCGTGAGGACGTGTTGTTTATCTCTTCGCCGGGCTGGAACGTCCGGGCGGCGGCGTGGGCGTGGGCGTGAGGACGTGTTGTTTATCTCTTCGCCGGGCTGGAACGTCCGGGCGGCGGCGTGGGCGTGGGCGTGAGGACGTGTTGTTTATCTCTTCGCCGGGCTGGAACGTCCGGGCGGCGGCGTGCGAGGACACGAACGTGACGCAACCCTCCCCCCCCCCCCAGTCCCACGGGTCTAGCACCTGACCTGGGGCCAGTCCCCCACCCCCAAACCCCCGTGTGTCTCGTGCACCCTGACAACATCTCTGACCTTTGTCAGCACTTTGTTTCGAGCCTCACACAGATGCAATCCCGATGATGACCGACGCGGGCCGTCGCGCGATTCCCACGAACCGATACACGATGGTAATAATAAACATCGTTGTTTTTCCCTTCGACATTTCCAAGTAGCACAGCTGACAGGGCTGGCCGCTGGCTACTTATCATTCAATCAACCAATCAGTTCAGAGGTGTGTGATTCCGACTCAATTACTCCCGAGTCTCCGTCACGCATGCACTTCTCCTGCATCCAACTTTTGCTTGAATTACTTCACTTGCTTGCGTAGGTCTTGAAATGCCTAGCACAGCATTAATTGAGATTAATGGGCAGAGAGTTACCGGCAAGTTGTAGGGAGCACGAATCAGCACAGCTCAAGCAAGCAGTTCATTCGGAGCGGGGGATGAGGGTTGAGCAGTCAATTAGCAAGTTGCTGCATCCCTCCTACCGAGAGACAGGGCGCTGGGAGGACCCTGGAAACCATGCACACCTTCAAAACTTCTTACCTTCTTCGGCTGTCAGGTCAGAAAACTTGATCCCGCCGCTGAAAGAAAACAAAGACACAATCAAGCATCAAGTAACGGTGGCCCACAAGAAGGCGATGCGCCCGCGTCAGAATTTATAAAATAGGATAGAATTTCTATCCAAACAGAACTTGTAGAAATCTCGAGACTCAAGATTAATTTAATCACTGGTTCAAAGAGATCTGACGGCAAGTTTTTAAGGTTTCCATCGATGAACATCAGAAGGAACTGAATCAATTGAGTCTAGCAAAAGCAAAGGGGGGCAGCTAGGAACTAGGAACTAGGTGCTAGTGTGAATTGCTAAGTGCCAATTAGAAGTTCACCGACATACCTCAGCAACACAGTGGCTGTTTCCGGAACCCGGAAGACCTAGAAGACAATTTCTCATTTTTCCAATTGCTCTTGTCCGGCCAACAGACAAAAAGAGAGAGGGAGGAAAGTACGTGCAATCTGTACAATATCGGTGGCAACTTCGGTTGTACGCTTCCAGTTCCCTCGCTAATAGGCAGACACGCATCTATCAAGTGTGACAAATACAGAAGGGAGGAAGAATGTTATTGCTAACTTAAAGATTTCAAGTAGATGATTTGCAGCCCGATTTTTCATCAAGAAATATTAAGGGAAAAATATTTTACAATTGAGTAAATGCTTCTGAAGTGAGCCAGCCTTGGTAACGTTGAAGACGTTGAAGACAAAAACATGCTGCATGCGTAGACATTGATGGCTTCCTAACAAGAAAGCACATTTTCCTAGAGAAAAGGTCGACAACTCAAGGTTTTTGGTGCCCATTGCGGCCTTGCAAGATTAAAAGATTTTTCCCCATACTTGAAGTAGGTACTTAAGTTATTTACCAATCATTATGCATGTTGATGTAGGTGGTATCTATGGCTAGCAAGACTATCTAGCATTGTCAAGTCTGATTATAGCTTTGGATATTTAATTTACTAAAAACTTACGGAACCTGTCAGAATTAGCATACATGTTTATCAGGTAGGTACCAACTAGTTGCAAAAAAGGAAAAATAAATAAAAGCAATCATGGGTATATCATAAAATACAAGAGACCAGTAGAAAAAAAATAAAAATTTATGTCCCGCTCTTACGTAACCTGTCTGGAGTACTGACCTTGCTAGTACCTCTACAGTGGAAATGATAATATCTGGTAATTTTCAGTAAAATTAAAACCAGCACAATTCCCCTAAAAATAGTTACCCACGGGGCAAGATGAGGCAGCATGGCTGCTTATGAAGTTTATCAGTGTTATGGTATCATAGAAGAACTTTTCATTGGAGGGAGCTTCCTAAACATAATTTAACTGTGACCGTTAATGTTGTAAATGTTAATGTGTAAAAGCTGACCATTTTACAGCATAGTTTTTTTTTAAGTAGAACTAGTTAAAATTGTACTTCACCTTCCATCCCAAGTTCTCAAAGAAGGTGCACAATCGAGACTGTCCTGTAGTCTTCCCACCACATGGACCTAGAACGAAAATTTTCATTGGTGTTACAATCGCCATCAGCAAGGTCCAGGTAGTCATTTAATCTTCAGGTATTTAATCATATTCTTAATTCCATCAGCTGCGGATTAAATGAAACCAATAGCTAGAAGTGTTACAGTCATGGGAACTATCACAGTAGGTACCAAAAGTGGTAGGTACCAGTAAGTTAGGATAGTATTGGATACATTTAGGAATTATAAGATGGGGTGACTTTTGACGAGTTTCTTAACTCGATTTACTCAGCAAAATAATCTTTATTTAAGCTGGGCCAGAAAGGTATGTCTCCTAAATTCCACTGCAAAGGTGGAGAAACTATTATAGAATAATAAACTGTATGGAAAATTACTGAATGAAAAAATAGTCAACCTGAACCATAACCTATAATCTCTGAAGTGGAAAGTAATAATCACTGACTTGACGGAAATACATTTCCAAAGTAATGTCAGCACTGCAATTAAAACGTGCTGGCTGGCAACCTCGTGGTGATATTTTCAGTATTGGCTGACAGTGTACATACCTCCTGTGAGAACAACCTTATAGACTCTTTTCGGCCTTTTATCCATTTTGATTTGAAGACACTGAAAAGTAACGCGAGAAAAATGTTCTTCACCTGATCGTTCGATGTTACGATCGGAATCAATTACTGGAAAATGCACATTTACAACGAGACTTGGCAAATACTGCTGCCATAGCAGACATGGCTGCCGCCTAGCACGGAGGGTGCCAAAGTGCGAATGAACGGCTGCAAACGGCAGGCTCGGATCCCCAGCACGAGGCAAGGCAACTCGTCTCACACGAGTTCGTTTTTCTGTCATCGCAGCGCTGTGCCGCGTCGCTTTATGACAGCTCCGATACCACATGTCCGATACGCCAAGCCTCAGGTTATAGCTTTTTATTTATTTATATTGTTTTATCCGTGAAACGACCGTTTTCGTCAACATGATACCCAGCTACAGCTTTAAACCATTCAAGTTCGTTCCGTGTGATACAGAAATAAGCAGTGCCCCGAAAGCTAGAAGTGGCCACCGAATTGTGTGCGATGAGGGTAACCTCTTTTCATTTGGTGGTTACAATCCAAATGAAGTTGGTCAACCACTGTTCATAGAGTTGTGGAAGTTTAACTTTGCAACATCTAAGTGGAAAATGCTAGAATGTGAGGGTAGTTTACCAACAGAAGTGGCTTCCCATGCAGCTCTTCTGGACAATGGAACAATGATGATTTTCGGAGGTACTGGACTCCCTTTTGGCGTGACAATGAGCAACAATCTCTATCTTTGTGATCTTCGTGCCAAACCTAATCCCACTATAAACGTGATTCGTGGGGATGAACAAGGTGGTGCTCCCATGAAGCAGTATGGCCAAGCAATGGTGCTGATTGGAAAATTCTTATACGTCGTCGGCGGTACAACTGGCTACGAGTACTCTTCGGACGTTCACCGCTTCAACTTTTCCACACAATCATGGGAAATCGTGTACTTGTGTCATGGAAACGAAGACGTGGAACCTAAAGGCCGGTACCGACACGAATTGGCTTGCGACGGGACCAGGATATTCGTTTTGGGTGGCGGAACATCGGACTCTGTGTTTGGATTTAAAACAATATCGGCATTCAACACTACAACAAACAAATGGGAAAAGATCCCGTCCCGACGTGATCCCTGTGTTTCGCCGAGCGGATTCCCAAGGGCACGTAGATCTCATGCCTGTGTTCAAATAGAAAACGAGGACTTTTCAGGATACCAAGTTTTCATTAGTGGCGGTCACGACGGAGCCAGAGGGTTGGGTGACATCTGGCGACTGGAAATCCCCAGCATGCAGTGGACTTACTTGTCGCAGTGCCGAATGCCGCTGCCAGTCTTCTTTCACTCGGCAGCAGTAACTCCGCTGGGAAGGATGTACACGTTTGGTGGGATTGTTAAGTGCGAGGATGGGGACGATAGGCGGACGGCAGAAGTGGACGCCATCTGGCTGCGAGTGCCCAAACTTGCCACCATTTGCTGGGAGGCCATCAACCATTACAGCCCCCGCCTGGACCAGTTAAGGGAACAAGAGCTACACGCGTGCGGTATCCCCTTCAGTTGTATTAGGCAACTCAAATAAATCTCCCAAGTAGAAATTGCCTATAATGCAGGTGTTATGTTTGTATTTATACTATGTTTATATTTAGCTGTATATTATTTATGAAGATACAATCTAAGCGCAGGTAAAAAGTGTTGATAGTTTTTGGGTTGTACTAAGGTGTGGGAATGTTTTTTTCCATTTTCCAGACTGAATTTTAAAGTGCCTACATTAATAAGAATGACTGTTACCCACTGATAGATTTTTTGGGCTTGAACAAAGCTGTTAATTTTACTCCAAGGAAAGATAACTATGTTCAATTGTGTTTCCTTGCCACAACCAGCAAAATAAACAATATATTAAAGATCTCGCCCTAAGTTTGTGTTGTTGAGGTATCGGTGTGCCAGGACGGTTTGGATATGGAGAAGCAGCATACACACAACTAGCGGTGTCGAACAGGCTTCTAGCGTGAACCTATGTATTTGTTTCAATCACATGTCCTTGTCAGTCAAACCCTTTGCAGAAATTCACAACTGAGAGCCAATGGAATGAATAAAAACTCATAGTCAAACAAACTTCTCCATCTTTCACTAGCGAGCTGCCAACCTGATTTCCAGCTGGCAGCCTTGTCGTGTGTTGTAAACGAGGGTGGAGCCGTGAAAGGACAGGAGGAAGGTGGCTGGATCCCTCATGGACACCTTCTCCCACCGACCCTCGCTAGTCCTGCCAATCACGCCGCGTTCGTGCGCTAACGCACACGCTTTATATCGACACACATGGATAAGTATACAAAAAAATTACACGTCTGTGATCTGGGCCGAGTTGACGCCAGGTGGTCATCACGTGAGCAGTGTGTCATCCAGCTCCTCGTCTTTGCCTTCGGGCACGTTGGCCACCTTGCGAAGCACCTTGCTGATGACGTCTGACAGGGCCTCCCGCGCTCCCACTTCCAGCAGGGCCAGGCTCCGCTAGAACACACACAGAGCGTTAGAAGAGCGTTGGCACCTGCCTTGTCCCACTAGCGCTGCCTAGGCGCTACCCTTTACCAAGCTCTACATACTAAAGCTTCTTGTTCCAGCAATATGTCATCTCTTAACGGAACACATTTTGGTCTAAGACAAGAGACTTTCAAAACAAATCTATGCCAAGATAAACCCAAGTTTCATCTCCATAGATCAGTTGAATGTGAGGAATTGTAACTCGCACTAGCAGACGAAGCTGGAAGCTGAATGGTCGGTCAGACAAGCACGAGGCGTAGTGACTTCAAGTGAAGTTACCTGCAGCGTGTCGTCGTCTTGGCGCAGGCGCAGCAACGCCACCAGCGCCAGCTCGCTGTTGGCCTTGACGTAGCCGTTCTTCTCCTTGGAGCCGTTGACCAGCATGGGCAGCAGCGAGCGTAGCAGCTCGGGGGCAAACTGTGCCGGCGGCACCGCCTTGGCCAGCGCGCAGCAGACACGCGCTAGCAGCTGCTTCACCTCGTTGCTCGAGTGATTCATCGTCTGCATCCCAGAACACGCCTTCGTTACAACTTAAAACACACAACTTCATACCGCTTCCTGTACTGCCTAACTTCAACAGGATAAGATGACAAATTCATTTATTGCACACTAGGAATGTAAATGAACTGTGAATGGAGCAGGAGTGTTTGATGGTAATGTTGTTCTTTCCTTTGATTTTTGGTTATATCAAGGACTTGATTTTAAAGCCTTGATAAAGCAGGCAGCATAGCTTGGAAAAGAGTTAGGAAAACTTAACGCTTGGCGGTTGGTTGGTTGATTGACATTGGTCGATTGTGACAGAGATGTTGAATGCGGTGCAAGTGCGTACCCGAGTGAACGGCGAGATGAGTGTCGGCGGGGGCGGCTGGCCGGCGAGCATGAGATGCTGGAAGAGATAGCCGCAGCCGCGCACGCCGTTCATCGCGACGGGCACGCGATCGGCGGCCAGCAACGCGGCCAGCACTCGGCACACCCGGTCTGCTCGCTCCTCGGCAAACACCAGCGCCGGCGCCTCCTTGAGCGCCACCACCAGCGCCGAGCTGCGCCCGTGACGCAGCGTCCACTCCAGCGTGCTGTCGTCGTCTGCGCATTCCACAAACGTCCGTAAGGATCACACTACCAATACGCCTCTCTATCCACTCTAATGCAATCCCTGCAGAAGAGTCTAGAATCTTTTACACAGCCCAAAGCCTTTAATGGCAAAATCAAAACCCATCCATCAACTACATTGCTCATCAATGACAGAGATAATTAAGCCAAGTAGGCAGGAGATGAGGATGCAACAAGGCAGACACAAGAGCGACGACTCACTAAGCAGGTGGTCCGAGAGCAGCGTTGCGAGCTGCTCGGGTTTCAGCCACTGGCAGAGCGCTCCCAGGCAGCCGGCGGCGGCCCCGCGGGTCACGTCCTCTGTGTGCGCAAGCATCGCCGTCAACGTCTGCAGCACCGACTTGCGCAGCGGCTCCGTCATCTTGTCACCCGCCGGCGTAATCACTCCTGCAACACACGCAACACACAGATAACAAGCTGGTCGTCACGTCTCACATCACATTTCAGCTACAAGATTTTCAATGTTGCTCTCAACGGGGATTTGACCAAGGAGCACAATATGCAAGGCAAAATGTATCTAAAAAGCCTTACAAAATGCAGAGTATTGTACCAGCGGAGCTAGGAAAGAAAGGGTGCAAGTCAAGGGTGCACGGGATAAGTGCGTAATGGGGCGGATAGAAAATGTGAAATATCAAAACATAATATAATATTAGCTACCAGAAGGATGGGCTTGTGCATTGTATTATTATTCCTATGGTTGAAATGAATCGGGTGGATAGGAGAAGGATAGCGAATGGCAGCGAGTGCTCACCGCGCAGAGCCTGCAGCATGGTTTCGCGCAGGGCTGGCTCGTCCGCCGCCTTGACGCCGGCGTGCAGCTCGGTGAAGAGCGGGTCAGCGCGCGTGTGGATCACTATCAGGTGGCTGAGAGCGTGCGCCGCCTTCAGCCGCACCTGTCTGTTAGAGTCGTTGAGCGCCTTCAAGAAGGTGGTCTGCAGCTGTGGCAGGAACTGCTTCAGCATCACTCCCACCTGCAGGCGACAAGGACAGCGTCAGCACGAAGAACTCGCGGACACCACGGTTAAAAAGCAAGTGTCTTCTGCGATCGAGGCTTGCCTTGGCCAGCAGCAGCGCTAGTGTCTCGAGCACGGCGGCCTTGACGTTCCAGTTGAATCGGTCCCCGAGTATCCGGATGAGCGGCCCGGTGATGGGGACCACCGACGGCTGCAACGCCTCGGCGCTCGTCAGCCGGATCACCTCGCCCAGCCCCTGCGCCGCTTGCTCCTTGGCTTCGGGCGGGCCGTTCAGGATGGCCTCGCGGAAGATCGGCAGGATGGGCGTGATGCCCTGCAAGCAACGCGACGTCGTCAGCCCGCCGTTGTGCAACGAGCAAACGCAGCCTCAGCTCGGCACGCGCTCCGCTAATCCGTCATTACGTGACATGGCTTCGTGTTGGCCGTCACTCAACAACGCACCAACTATACAGCAATAACGTACCCATTATACTAGGAATACGCTAATAGCTGTATAGAGGGAACGAACCAAATGAATGACCATGCTGGAGTTAATAAATGCAAATACTCCATCATTGAGTATAAAGACTACTGGTAGATTTTTACTATAGAAGAAACGAAATATCCACAGGCACAATTTGGGAATGGATATTTGCTTTCTAATAATAAATGAGTACCTATCCTTATTAGTACTGCATTGAGTAGTACTTGAGTACAGCAATGTTCGACAACCCTACATGGAACAAGGCACTTCAAGATAATATTAGCTGTGGGGCAACCAGGCAACATTTTCCCTCGCTATCACAAGTAATAAACTAGTACTTCTACTATTACCAAGTAGCTAGTGGTGGGAACCACAGGTAGTGCCACTAGTGGATAGTTGGTGGTTGGTTGGTGGTAGGTTGATGGTTACCTTGGGCAGACAGAATCCGGGAAGCAGCTCCTGTCCCTTGAGATCGCTGACTGCAAACCTCACGGCCATGCGGATGTCACTGACGTAGTCGGTGGGTTGGCCTGCATCCAGCGTCTGCAAGCCACCGATCAAGACACGGATCAAGACACGTTTCACAGGTCAGCTACGCAAGAACCAAGCACAACAGCTGATAAAACCGATAATACAACAGTAAAAATACAAACGATTTTGTGGCATGTATAAAGTTGAGTTACTTTCATCAATCACTTTCATTGCATCGTGAAAGTATAACCCTCTCTGGTGTAGAGTGTTTAACTGGAGAAAGATACCCTTGTGAGGTGAGTGTTGGTATCATGGTAAAGGTAAAAGGTTTTCTGTTTCACATTTTGCCTGAATGAACACACAAACATTATTTATACAGTTGGTCAAGGTGTACCAAGATAGCTGTGATGCGTTTATGTCTAACCAAGCCGTCAAGGCAGCAATGGCATTTATTTGCCAGCTATGCTATCAATGCTAACAATGCTATTTCGGCAGAGTGTCCTGCATTCTCCAGCCTGGGTAATTAATGGCAGTGTCCTTCATTCTAAAGTCTGGGGAGATATTTGATGGCCGAGTGTCCTGCATTCTACTGCCTGGTGAGATATTTAATGGCAGAGTGTCCTGCATCCTACAGCCTGGTGAGATGTTTGCTGGCAGAGTGTCCTGCATCCTACAGCCCGGTGAGATGTTTGCTGGCAGAGTGTCCTGCATCCTACAGCCTGGTGAGATGTTTGCTGGCAGAGTGTCCTGCATCCTACAGCCCGGTGAGATGTTTGCTGGCAGAGTGTCCTGCATCCTATAGCCTAGTGAGATGTTTGCTGGCAGAGTGTCCTGCATCCTACAGCCTGGTGAGATGTTTGCTGGCAGAGTGTCCTGCATCCTACAGCCCGGTGAGATGTTTGCTGGCAGGGTGTCCTGCATCCTACAGCCTGGTGAGATGTTTGCTGGCAGAGTGTCCTGCATCCTACAGCCTGGTGAGATGTTTGCTGGCAGAGTGTCCTGCATCCTACAGCCTGGTGAGATGTTTGCTGGCAGAGTGTCCTGCATCCTACAGCATGGTGAGATGTTTGCTGGCAGAGTGTCCTGCATCCTACAGCCTGGTGAGATGTTTGCTGGCAGAGTGTCCTGCATCCTACAGCCTGGTGAGATGTTTGCTGGCAGAGTGTCCTGCATCCTACAGCCTGGTGAGATGTTTGCTGGCAGAGTGTCCTGCATCCTACAGCCCGGTGAGATGTTTGCTGGCAGAGTGTCCTGCATCCTACAGCTATTTGATGACTGTGGCTTACCTTGGTGATGGCAGCAAGCGCCTCCCAGGCCATCTGCAGCACGTCGCGGTTCGTGTCGGTGAAGAGGTGTATGAGCGCGCGCAGCAGCTGCGGCACGTGTGGGGAGAAGTCGGCGTGGGTGTGCCGGCAGAAGGCGCAGAGCAGCGTGACGGCTGCCCGCCGCCGCTCCCCGCGCGCACTCTCCAACAGCTGGTCCACCACGACGCGAACCCCCGCCTCGTCCGTCACAGACAGCACCACTCCTTGGCAGTATTCCAGCTCCTATCAATCACAGACACACATCCCCGTCACAAAATATACATAATAAAATTATCTTTATGTACCTACCTGGATCTTTCACCTAGCCAGGATTAAGCATTACTCAGTCATTGGTAATTATCATGATGGGATGACCAACTTGGATGGGATATTAAATTCATTTGAGTTGTTGGCCTCCATGGAGATTGAACAACAATGGATGCAATAAATAGTTGGAGTTATTGTGGTATTATTAATTGATTGACCACCGGGAAACTGCTCTGTTGGATTTTGGAACGACTACAGTTCATCTGAATGGTTGCCAACTGCTTTCCAGGTACAGGATCCAGGAGTATGGTGGTGGTGCTAGAGACTATACAGGAAGAAGGCCATACTTAAGAAATGGCTGGCATATGCATTTCACCAAGTCATGACACCGATAAAACAACACCGAGTGAAAACGAGAACGCACCTGCGCTTCCTGGGGCGTGCCGTGTGTGGCCGCCAGCGCTGACAGCAGCGCCGGGATGATCTTCACCAGGTACTTAGTGAGCGCCTCTCCGGCCACCGAAGCCAGGATCGAGAGCGCCTTCGTGTTGACCTTGGGCGGCGCTATCAGCTGGGGCACCAGGTAGGGCAGCACGACGCGCGATTTGATAGCCATCACCTGGCGCAGTCCGTCCAGGGTGGATTCTGCCACGCGCGGATCAGGGTCGTTCTGTGCACAGCGGCCAAATAAACAAATGGTCAGACACGCGCAAAACACAGGATGTAGCAGCCAGCCTAGCAGCCATCCTAGCAGCCATCCTAGCAGCCATCCTAGCAGCCAGCCTAGCAGCCATCCTAGCAGCCAGCCTAGCAGCCATCCTAGCAGCCATCCTAGCAGCCATCCTAGCAGCCATCCTAGCAGCCATCCTAGCAGCCATCCTAGCAGCCATCCTAGCAGCCATCCTAGCAGCCATCCTAGCAGCCAGCCTAGCAGCCATCCTAGCAGCCATCCTAGCAGCCAGCCTAGCAGCCATCCTAGCAGCCATCCTAGCAGCCATCCTAGCAGCCAGCCTAGCAGCCATCCTAGCAGCCATCCTAGCAGCCATCCTAGCAGCCATCCTAGCAGCCATCCTAGCAGCCATCCTAGCAGCCATCCTAGCAGCCAGCCTAGCAGCCAGCCTAGCAGCCAGCCTAGCAGCCAGCCTAGCAGCCATCCTAGCAGCCATCCTAGCAGCCATCCTAGCAGCCATCCTAGCAGCCAGCCTAGCAGCCATCCTAGCAGCCATCCTAGCAGCCATCCTAGCAGCCATCCTAGCAGCCATCCTAGCAGCCATCCTAGCAGCCATCCTAGCAGCCATCCTAGCAGCCATCCTAGCAGCCATCCTAGCAGCCATCCTAGCAGCCAGCCTAGCAGCCATCCTAGCAGCCATCATAACAGCCATCCTAGCAGCCATCCTAGCAGCCATCCTAGGAGCCATCCTAGCGGCCATCCTAGCAGCCATCCTAGCAGCCAGCCTAGCAGCCAGCCAGCCTAGCAGCCATCCTAGCAGCCATCCTAGCAGCCATCCTAGCAGCCAGCCTAGCAGCCAGCCTAGCAGCCAACCCAGCAGCCAGCCTAGCAGCCATCCTAGCAGCCATCATAACAGCCATCCTAGCAGCCATCCTAGCAGCCATCCTAGCGGCCATCCTAGCAGCCATCCTAGCAGCCAGCCTAGCAGCCAGCCAGCCTAGCAGCCATCCTAGCAGCCAGCCTAGCAGCCATCCTAGCAGCCATTGCTAGCAGCCATTGCTAGCAGCCATCCTAGCAGCCATTGCTAGCAGCCATCCTAGCAGCCATCCTAGCAGCTATCCTAGCAGCCATCCTAGCAGCCATTGCTTGCAATAGTTTATAATAGTCATGTCTAGCCTGATAAGCCTAGGCTACTGTTAACACAGCCATTGACCATTATGATGTGCTGTTGTAATTGCCAACGGAAACTACAAGCTAACATAAACTAAGGTATGCTTCTGGCAAGCTGGGGCAGTTCTTGGGCAGGTCTTGGGCAGGTCAACGTACCAGCTGGTGCAGCATGGCAGGCAGGATGTCGTCCAGGGCGCGGACGCCCACCGTGGCGTGCAGGCTGTCGAACGTCTTGGCGGCGGCGTGGCGGACTTCGGGCAGCGGGTCGCAGAGCGCTTTGCGCACCGTCGGCACCAGGCTGTTGACAAACTGGAGCACCATGTCCTTGCTGGTCGAAGCCATGATCTCCGACAGGCCGATGCACACGCCTTGCCGCTGGTCCGCCGCTTCAGACTCCAGCCCTGAAACAATCCGACCAAACACCTCGCTAATAACTTATTTCTCTTGTTTAATCCGGTCATGGTTGGGCTTCCTCTGCTCTTTAAAGAACTTGAAGTAGGTACTTTGGTACAAATGCCATTGTAGGATTGGTTTATAGAAGCTATTTTTTTTTTTTTTATAAACTTGGTAGATAATGAAAATAATATCCTTTGGTTATAAACTTTTCATATAATTGTTTGCAGTGGATTCCCAGAGGTTTGGAGGAAGTTTAGAAAGCTATATGGGTTTAGAAATGGTGTAATAAATTGGGCAAACAAATGACATTAACACAAAAGGTATTGTCAAGGGCTCAAGGCAACAACCAGGCTCACCCTTCTCGAGTATGGGTATGATCTCCGGTAGAACGCGTTCCCCGAGCTTCCGAACGAGATCGCCGAGCGTTCGAGCGGCAACCTGCCGCTTGTCGTAGCTGGTGCTGGCCAGACAGCCGAGCAGCAAGCCGAAGAGCGTGGGCAGGATCTCGCGCAGCGTGCGCGGGGTGTTGGTCACCACCACCTTCCACACGTGCAGCGCCGCTTGGCGCACCATCAGCGCCACGTCCGACCGGCCCATGTAGAGCCCGGCCAGCACGCGGTTGCGTCGACCGCCCCCCAGTGCATCGATTATCGCCTGCACACATTCAACATTTCTCATCGTTTCTTTTCACCATCCAGGTCCCATCCGATTCCGGAAATCCGGTGACGGGCTCCTGAAAAGTTCCCTGGAAGCATCACTAATAATCGGGTGGAGTAAGGTCCAGTTTTGACATTACATTAGTGAAATTAATTTTGCAAACGAGACGGGTTTTTAGCGCTACGTGGCATGGCAACGCTTTACCACATGCAGTGATATGTTTCTGTGCCAAGATGGCATGGCAAGGCAAGGCAAGCCGAGAAGACACCCACCGTGTGTGACTGCTCCGTGCCGAAGTTGTCGTCCTCGTCAGCGGTCTCGGTGCTCATCTTGCCCGAGACGCCCGAGATGCGGTAGAGCAGGTCTCCCAGCAGCTGCACCGAGCTGTAGCGGATGCGCCAGTTGTCGTCGAAGAGGCCGAGCTCGAGCTCGGGGAGCAGCAGCATGATGGCGCGGTCGGCGTACAGGTTGACGATGCGCTGGCCAGCCTTGAGCGCCGTGTCGCGCACATACTCGTTCTCATCAGCCAGCGCCTGCATCATCGAAGATAATATCATGTATAATAGGTAAAAAGCTCAACTACTCTCTACTGGTAGCAAGTTTTCAGCTACAATGCCCAGGAGAATCCTGATCCAGCCCTTCTCCATGTGGAGGGCAGGCAACTGACCTTCAGGATCGGGTTGATGATCTGTCCGATGTAGGGTGTGAACTCGGAGGTGAACGCCACCGGCATGTAGATGAACATCATGATGTACCCGTCCTTCACGTGGGGGGCGATGTCCGTGCGTTCTGCCGTAGCAATTATGTCTGCCCAACGACAACAATGTCAAAATCAACATCAAAAGTTAAGATTATGAATTACGAAAATGTATCATGAAAAAAGATAGTAGTAGGTACTACAGGTAAAACTGTTACAGTTTAGTTGCTGCAAGAGCCACAGGCTGCACGGGAGATAAAAATGACTAGCACCAAAAGATATATTTAAATTAAAAAAGGAGAAAAATGGAATTGACTTTTAGCTTATAATGTGACGGAGTGTAAAAGTGATATTGCCATCAATGGGATTGCATTGAACGGCAGGTAGCAATAAGCAAATGAACAAACAGCAAGGAGCAATCAGGAATCAAGCGGCAGGGAGCATGGAGCAGGGAGGGAGCATGAAGGGAGCAGGGCACAGGGCACAGAAAGCAGGGAGCAGGAAGCATGGAGCATGGAGCATGGAGTATGGAGCATGGAGCATGGAGTATGGAGCAGGGAGAATGAAGCATGGAGCATGGGGCACGGAGTATGGAGCATGGAGCAGGGAGCATGGAGCAGGGAGCATGAGCATGGAGCATGAAGCAGGTAGCAGGACATAGGGAGGCACCGACCTGGCATCAGCTGGTGCAGCTTGTCGACGCCGAGGCCCCCTACGACCTCGCTGAGGCCCTGCGCCGCCCCCGACCGGTCCACCGAGCTGCTCTCCGAGGTGAGCGTCTGCATCAGCCAGGGCAGCAGGTCCTCGAAGCTCGCCTCGCCCATCCCACGCACCATCGCGCCCAGGGCTCGAGCAGACACGCTCCGTACCTGACACATCGCAACACAGCAGTGAAATACTTGAAACTTTTAAAACACAACAATTCTGTAGATAACCCAAATATCCTGCAAGACTATCTACTATCTAACTCTGTAAGCAATTGGGCTACAAAGCGCTTACTAGCTAGAAGTTACAGTAAACAACCGCAGTTATCACCTGCAAAGGTTCTGTTTGGTATGTCAACTGCCAGTTGACAATTGAGATTGACCATCAGTGGCTAACAAAACTACTTCAATATTATATATAAACTGTGTTTTAAAGGTTACCCACATGGCTGCTTTGCTTTAATTACTAACCAAGCCGCCTAGCCTTGGTGGCGCTGACGATTCGGTGGCCAGCTCAATATAATACTATTTAGGCATGGATTTCTACATTCTACAGCCTGGTTAGATATTTGGATAGCCGTATAATAATCTAAGATTGTGATGCAAAGCCCAATCGGTGATAGCAAAAGACAGGGTGAGAGAAGTGCGAGATGAACTTACCTCTGGTACAGGATCCAGCAAGGACATCTTGAGGCCGGGGATAATGGTGGGCAGGTACGGGGTGAGGTCCTTCTGATCGGTCAGCGAGTACATGTTGCCGATTATCTGCGCTGCCATCTTGCGGGTCTCCGTAGACCGGTCCTGCAAAACAACGCCAGCCGTTATCCCAGGGCTTGCCTTCGTACAAAGCTAGCAGCACAACCATAACCTCAGATTATGGCTACACAGCTAGAAACTCCTGTTACAAACGCTATGTTTTATTTTTAATTCCTTATCTTTGCAAAGTAGTGTTCAGAAAAACTATTTTACTGTTTCTATAGAGTGATATTTTTATGTACTGTTTGACATGTTTAATGTGACATGTTTAACAGATAATAAACAGATGAGAAGGAAGTGAAGGATTGAGTGTTTGACACCAAGTGTTTGAGTCAAGTGTTTGAGTCAAGTGCTGTAATCAAGTTTTTGAGGCAAGTGCTGCAACCCGAGGTTGTTACCTGAAACGCTCGCTGCACGACGGGCATGATGAGCGCCAGCGACGGCGCGTCGATGAAGTGCACAAACTGCGTGTCGAGCAAAGTCTGCAGACACATGGCCGTCTTGTTCGACGGGTCCTGGAACAAAAACACCACACACACTTATGCTACAATGTGGCCCAAAAGGCTCCTAGACGTCTTACCCACAACCTGGGTCGGTAAATACCTATACGTTTCAGTTAGAGGCTGCTGGAGTCTTTATGGCAATTTACAGCTATGGCTGAACGGAGTTTTTTATAGAGCCGTTGTTACGGTTTTTCTGTTAAGATAAATTTTTGGCCCTGGGTCAATATTTCGAACAAGTTGGTTCAACTTTAGTCCTGATTTTGTCTTCAGTCTGGCCCTTTCTTGGGGCAAAGAAAAGATATAGGTACTATCCTAACAGAGCCAAACTGTCTGCAAAACCCACTACATTAACAGCAACCTTTTAGGAATTTAACTTACAGCCTGTATCTTATTTTAAAATATTAGTATGTCAGCTATGATAGTAGGTAATGTTAAGGATGAGAGTCAAGACTGACCTGCAGGGCTTCCAGCAAGACGGGAACGATCGCCTGGATCTCCGGGTTCCGGATGACGGAGCCAATGAGTTTCAGCGCTTGCGCGCCCGCCTTCTGCACCTTGATGTGCGAATCGCTCAGCACCTCGATCAGCTTCGGCACGATGCTGGGCAGGCACGAAGACAGCTGCTTGGGGGCGCAGTACGCCATCGCGCCCAGCAGCTCCACCGATCCTGCAGCGTGCAGCGTCGGGCAAACTACGTCAGCATACAGCACACGGCAAAACAACGGCAAGCACGCACAACTTCCCCTCCTGTTACACGTACCTTCATCTGCTTCATCCTCTCTTCTCTACTTACAGTAGTTAGTTGAGAGAACATCGGCTTCTCACAGATTTTATCAAACTGGGATATTGAATGCTAAGGTTTCCAATTAAACGTTGTCCAATGTTTCTCAATGCTGTGCTGCCCGCTTTAAGGCTGGTTCACAATCAACTTAGCAATAGACATAACTTAAAATTAGCAGTACCTAACTTAAAAGTTAGACATGGTCAAACATTATGTTTAAGTCATGTCTAAGTTAAGTCCTTATGTTTGTTGTAGACAGTCTCATGGAGATCCATATGTCAAACTTTTAAGTTACTGCTTATTTTAAGTTATGTCTATTGCTAAGTTGATTGTGAACCAGCCTTTATCATTAAACACGGAGATGAAAAAAAAATGTAAGAGCCAAGAGCTTTTTTTAGCAACAAAACAAAATAACTGAAAAAAACCATGTGAACAATCAACAATGAACCAAGCCTACTGGATCAAATCAACAAACCCATTCATTTGACCAAAATGCAAACATATTTATTAACTCTGGCTGTCAAGGTGAACTGCTAGTGGCATGCTGATATATGACAAAAGCTTTTCTAGTTTGCCACGTTGCCATTCCATTCTGCTTTTTCATGTTACTCATTTTACCCGTAGCGTAGAAAGCTACAGAATATGCTGTATGCTATATGCAGATGCTGTATAAAATTAAAAACTCTACCCAAATAGCATTCTATACAGGTGATAGCCGCCCAAGTTTACTTCAACCCGCTTCTCCAGCGCTTTGTCGCCCTATTTCCCCGAGTTTCCTGCATTCTACAGCGTAAAGAGACATTCGACGGTAATAGCACGCTCATCGCTGACAAACAAACACAAGGGGAGCGAGTCTTGCCTGTCTTTGTGCGCCACGAATCCTCCTCGAGCGCAGCCAGCAGCGACGGCAGCACCAACTTGACGCCGTGCGCGGAAAGCTTGCTCATGACGACGCGCGAAGTGTCGTCGGTGGCGTGCCGCACGTACTGGCTGCCGTCGCCGAAGCAGAGCAGCAGGTGCGGCAACACGTGCACGATGTACGGCTCAAACAGTCGGCCCAGCATGTTGGTCAGCATCTCAAACGCAAACAGCGCGCCTACGCCAAAAGACAACAGACTTTCAGCCACGGCTCGCGGGGGGGACAATCCTTCGAGTCACGCCAGAGATGGAAAAAATCACAAAAACTACATTCGTTCTTGTTTTAAGTCCAATTGTTGCCGTGGACTGGGTTAAAACACCTTCCTCTCATTTAAGTCACTTCCTGCTATGAGGTCATGGACATCTCAAGATTTATGTGCAAAATTTCCCAGTCTACGTTTAATATACAAATGTATTCCCCTACAAAAAAAAACTGCCACCAAAATTTGTATCTATTCTAGTGGCAGCCTATGACGGCAGCTGTCCAAATTTTCAAAATATTCCAGTCAAGCCTTATCACAATACTATGCCATTTAGCTCACTGAATAAAATCTAAAAAGTCTTAAAATTTGTAGACAGGATTATATATTGCTCTATTACTGTTATAAGCAGAAATAACCAACAAACTAACGTGTATCATGAATAAAGAGGAGTAGTAACGACTAACGAGGGATGGAAGCAAACAGCAAATATTTTCTGTGTGCACGATGGTTATTTTCACTGTCGACGACAAATCCATTCCAGTAGTCATGTCCGCAGTTCGACTCCCGTTACGGATGCAATTCTCGAATGGATCAAGTTTGTTGCCGAGCGTTTAACCAGGAGGCAACGAGCCACCAGCCACACTCACCCTCCCTGTGCTTGTAGAACTTCTTGTTCTGAATCGCCGTGGTCAGGGTGTCCATGATTCCGAGCTGCTTCAGCGCCAAGATGCCCATGCCCTTGACGAGTCCCGCCAGGCCGTAGGCGGCGCCCTTGCGCTCTCCGTAGTTCTCAGACTCCAGCAGCTGGTCCAGCAGCTTGGCCACCAGCTGGGGGGCGTCGTCCTTCACGGCTGGCACCAACGGATGCAGGCAGTTGGCTACCGCTTCCTGGACCTGCACACGCCAGCCAGTCGCGGTGAGTCACGGCCAGTAACAGAGAGCGTACACAGAGCGTCACGGAGCAACGTACCTGCTGCGATGGCGTGGACAGCGCTGCTATCAGCTTGTGCACGATGGGCTTGATCTTGGGGTCCTCGCGGTCAAGATGGCGGGCCAGCGAGCCCATGAGGATCACCACCGACTGGCGGACAGCGTCGTAGCTGCCCGAGTCGGGCGCCTTGTCCAGGAACTCCTCGAACACCGGCAGCAGGCTGTTCACCGTCACCTGAGCACAACGCAACCGTTGCCCATCTGTTAGCTCGTAATACTATATCCGAGTGCCGCTTTTTCAAAGTGTCAAAATCGAACACTAGAACAGTGCTAAAAATTTTATTTACCACTTGCATACCTCCTAGCATGTTACTAGCATACCTCCTAGCATGTTACTAGCATACCTCCTAGCATGATACTAGCATACCTCCTAGCATGTTACTAGCATACCTCCTAGCATGTTACTAGCATACCTCCTAGCATGTTACTAGTATACCTCCTAGCATGTTACTAGCATACCTCCTAGCATGTTACTTGCATACCTCCTAGCATGTTACTAGCATACCTCCTAGCATGTTACTAGCATACCTCCTAGCATGTTACTAGCATACCTCCTAGCATGTTACTAGCATACCTCCTAGCATGTTACTAGCATACCTCCTAGCATGTTACTAGCATACCTCCTAGCATGTTACTAGCATACCTCCTAGCAGGTTACTAGCATACCTCCTAGCATGTTACTAGCATACCTCCTAGCATGTTACTAGCATACCTCCTAGCATGTTACTAGCATACCTCCTAGCATGTTACTAGCATACCTCCTAGCATGTTACTAGCATACCTCCTAGCATGTTACTAGCATACCTCCTAGCATGTTACTAGCATACCTCCTAGCATGTTACTAGCATACCTCCTAGCATGTTACTAGCATACCTCCTAGCATGTTACTAGCATACCTCCTAGCATGTTACTAGCATACCTCCTAGCATGTTACTAGCATACCTCCTAGCATGTTACTAGCATACCTCCTAGCATGTTACTAGCATACCTCCTAGCATGTTACTAGCATACCTCCTAGCATGTTACTAGCATACCTCCTAGCATGTTACTAGCAGGTACCTAACCTTTTTTCACAGTTATAAACTAAAGCAGTTATTAAGTGAATACTTGGTATACTAGTGCTGAGCGGACTGTTATTATAGAAAAAAAATACTGTGTTGTGTTTAAACACTGAGAGAGGGCTTCTGGTGGGTTAATCCGGTCCCTGTATCCATCATTCCGAGTTCCTTCCTAAGCTACCGGGAGAGCAAGACAGCTAAAGTACACCATACTAAATTGCTTGGAGCGACATTGCTGATGCCACCTCTAAGGCACCGTTCACGGGAAAATCTGACCATGCACAAAAGTTGTTTCTGCCAAGATCCAAGACGGACGTGGGCCGCTTTTCATTCTTGGGCCGATCGATACGCCTGTGGAACCAGCTACCGGGGCAGGCAATGGAGACGTTCCCGGAATTCTCGGCTGTAGCCGGCCTGATACCCGACAATGTTTAGTTCAGTAGTCATGTTTCCAGTATCATCTATTATCATTTATCATCTAGTGATCTAGCGACCACCGGAACAATACTTTGTATTTCCGAAGTTGTTAATAAATAAATGTCAAATGTCAAATGTCAAATGTCAAATCAGAGAGGGCCGAGTTGACATCTTTTGCAACACACACAGCTGCAAATGTGTGGGAAAACTTGTTGCTAACGTGGTATAAGTTTGTACCAATAAGTCGTCAAAGTGTCTACCTTTCCGTGGAGATCGACGGCAGCCAGCGCGGCGGCCAGCATGTGCTTGCGCACGTCGGGACTGCGGTCCGCCAGGCCGGTGAGCACGAAGAAGGACATGAGATCGACGACGGCAGCGGGCGTCAGCAGCGGCGCAATCTGCGTCAGCGCCAGCGCCACCCCGCCGCGCGGCTCCCACGTGTCCAACGGCTGCTCCACCACCCGGCCAAACTCATCGAGTCGCGGAGGCAGGATCTGCACGCAAACACCGCCGTGTCATCCACCTCCAGCGCAGACAGCCAGCCTGTCCGTGCTCGCGGCAGCATCGCACGCAAACACGGCCAGGCTCAAACTAGCCTGCCTCAACTTATGTTATTTATTATGCAAATGATGATATTATTTAAATTAATTTGTCATTCCCCAAGGCCAAGGCCAAGGCCAAGGGCAAGGGCAAGGCCAAGGCCAAGGGCAAGGGCAAGGGCAAGGGCAAGGCCAAGGGCAAGGGCAAGGGCAAGGGCAAGGGCAAGGCCAAGGGCAAGGGCAAGGCCAAGGCCAAGGGCAAACATATTGAGGTACCAAACTAATTAATCAAGTTTTTATGACAACCATGAGGTTAAAAAAAATATAAGTATCTTGCATTTAGCATTTCAATTTCCTAGTTTCAATATAATATCGCAAGCATTTAACATGAACATTGGCCCATAAAATAGCACAAAGCGTTTGCGTTCGCAAAGCCCGCTCATCCTGCAACGCGGTAACTTTCTTCAACGTGGGATCAGATGAGAGCGTTCATTTCTTTCATTAAAACCATCGACATTCTAGATCTCATCCCATCTCAGCACAGCTGGAGAAAGGCTACAGAAGCACCTGCATGCAGCTCAGTGTCATGACACCTTCATGCAGCAGGGTGTCATGACACCTTCATGCAGCAGGGTGTCATGACACCTTCAGGCAGCAGGGTGTCATGACACCTTCATGCAGCATGGCGTCATGACACCTTCGTGCAGCTCTGTGTCATGACACCTTCATGCAGCAGGGTGTCATGACACCTTCATGCAGCATGGCGTCATGACACCTTCATGCAGCATGGCGTCATGACACCTTCGTGCAGTTCAGTGTCATGACACCTTCATGCAGCAGGGTGTCATGACACCTTCATGCAGCAGGGTGTCATGACACCTTCATGCAGCAGGGTGTCATGACACCTTCATGCAGCATGGCATCATGACACCTTCATGCAGCATGGCGTCATGACACCTTCATGCAGCTCAGCGTCATGACACCTTCATGCAGCATGGCGTCATGACACCTTCATGCAGTTCAGTGTCATGACACCTTCATGCAGTTCAGTGTCATGACACCTTCATGACAGAGTGATCCTCACCGCCAACTTGTCCTGGTAGATGTCTAGCAGGCTGGCGAGCGTCGCTCCCACCATGCCGGGGTTGTCTGCCAGCAGCTGCGCCAGCGCTTGGGCGGCTGCGGCGCGGACCTCGGGGACGGGATGCACGACGTCGGCCAGCAGCCCGGGCGCCAGCGCGGGCCAAGCTTCCAGCGCCGCCGCCGACCACAGCGCCTGCGCCAGCGCCCGGTTCTCCTCGGACTCGTCCCAGCGCGCCACCATGACGCGCCGGCACAGGCGCAGGCGCTGCTCGCTGGCGGGGGCGGCGGCCGGCAGCGCTCCCACCATCGCAGTCAGCGCCTGGGGGGCAGCACCGCGTTTACACTCCTTGTATCGACTCACCAACGCATCCGTGACCGTTTCATACAATCAAAATCCTATCAAACCAACGTCATGATACCCACTTGCTACAGCCAGGTAGAGCAATTCGGGTTTCGATTTCCATAAATCTCCCTTGGCTAATTAGCTGAGCTAGTAATTTTTTTTTCCCAACTGATAGTACGTCCAGTGGGTATCTGACGTCATTTTTACTGAGTGGAATAGGTCTATCAGCTCTGATCATCGACACAAGTTAACCACATCAATACTATTTTATTTTCTCACCTAGCTCGGAAAAATAACTTGATACCTTTCTGAAAAATAACTTGATACCTTGCAAAGAACAGTTGCAAAGATGTAAGAGGGAAAGAATTACATTTTTTTGTAGTGTAGTGTCATTGATTTCCAGTTAGGTTGTTCTAATCAACTTTGCTCTAACAAACTGCTTCCTAACACTTAACAGTCACTACGTGCAGTACAATTTGCAATTGATTCACTACCTTTACTGGCAATCTATTCCGTTCAATTGTTTCATTTGCGTAGAGGGTTGCGTAATGTGGTGCACGCATGCATATAACTGTGCAACCCCACTACGTAGACGTGTGTGGTGGATCGAGCAAGAGCAAGAGGAGGTAACGAAGAAAGGGACTCACGCGCAGCGCCGCCTCCCTGACGAGCGCCGTCTGCTGCTGCAACGCATCGAGCAACGTGTCGATCTCCGCAGGCTCGGCGTTGGCGCAGCCGTCTTGCGCCGACGCCGACGCCGCCACGTCGAGCAGCGCCGCCGCCGCCAGCGCGGCTCGCCGGCCCCCGCCCCCGCCGCCGCCCACAAGCTCCACCAGCAGGCTGCAATGCAAGGCAACGTGGCGTCAAGCTTCTAGCTTACATCTTCAATCTCACACATCCCTTGCAAAGATACAGAAACAACGACTCTTTGGTATTATTTACAGGGCTAGTTTAAACACTCTGCCAATCCTGACAAAGGATATTTGATGGCTGCACAAATAACTTTCATGGGGCACTGCATTGAAGCTCTCACTATTTACTTTTTTAATCAATTTTACTACCGATCTGTGAATACAATACGTTTTGAGAACATTGAATTTTTTAAATAAAACTGAAAATTTTCCTGATGCCGGCATCACGAAAAAACTTGATTTTTGGAGATTCGGTCAACATAAAAAAGTACGTCGGATACGTACAAAACCCACCAAAGGTCAACCCTCTTGAAATTATGCAAGGTTGATAGGGTATTTATTATTTTACTTCATGATCGGAATAAAATGAAACTTTTCCATCTTCCAAGAAAAACCAAACCATACAAGACAACAATCATCTCGTTCCTACGTTCCTATTCCAATGTCCCATGGAGCCAATGACAATTGAGGACATCTGATGCATAAACATGTTAACTGACAGATTTTGCAAACTGATAAAATACAGTTTGAAGTCACCTAGGACTTAGGAGCGAACATTTTAACAACGGACCAATGGCACAAATTTTGGAATTTTCGATGCTAAAATAATAATGCTCATAAGGATTGAGCGAGTAATTGGCATGGAATACCCAAGAACCTGCCATGTACCAGCATGTTCCAGCATGTACCAGCATGTACCAGCATGTACCAGCATGTTCCAGCATGTTCCAGCATGTACCAGCATGTTCCAGCATGTTCCAGCATGTTCCAGCATGTACCAGCATGTACCAGCATGTACCAGCATGTACCAGCATGTACCAGCATGTACCAGCATGTACCAGCATGTACCAGCATGTTCCAGCATGTACCAGCATGTTCCAGCATGTTCCAGCATGTTCCAGCATGTTCCAGCATGTTCCAGCATGTTCCAGCATGTTCCAGCATGTTCCAGCATGTTCCAGCATGTTCCAGCATGTTCCAGCATGTTCCAGCATGTTGGTGCAGGTCCTTGCATGGGGCCCCTGAATCATGACCCTCGGAGGGCGGGATTAGATGTGAATCAGCCGAGTGATGCGGTCGCCAACCCACCTGAGCATCTGGTGTCGCGGCAACAGACTCGGATGGAAGAGCTCCTCGCCGGGCTCCTCGCTGTCGGCGTCCTCGCGCATCTGCGCGTGCTCGGCGACCACGGCGATGCCGGCGGCGGCGACCGCGTCGTCCACCGCGGCGCCCGCCAGCGCGGCGCGCAGCAGCGGGAACGCGTAGGCGAACGCGGGGGCGGGGAGGCAGCGGCGGCGGTCGGCGGGCCGCGCGCGCACCGTCGCGTTACGCAGCAGCGTCACCGTGCGCGCCGTCGCCCGTCCCAGCTCCTCGCCCGCCCACGCCGCGTCCAGGTCGCAGCGGGGACGCAGCAGCCGCAGCGTCGTCTGCCCCACCAGCCGGCCCAGCGGCTCCGTCGCGCCGCGGAACACGCAGCGCGACAGCTCCGCAAACAGCGGCGACAGGTGCGGGGCTGCCAGCGGGGACTGCAGGTCGCGCAGCAACGCCTGCGCAACGGGGCGTGGTTACGATGCTGCCGATTGATTATTGGAGTTTAACGACGTACTGTTTGCTGGCATTAAGTGAATGAAAGGGTGATGGTGAACCTAACCTACGGCTAGAAGGGAGGAGGGGAAACCCGGTGTCGGCACGTAGCCTACTCCTGTCGAAAAGCATCGAGGGGACCACCGGCTTTACGTCCCTTCCGAAGGAGTTTTAGTTAGTACTAGTTAGTATATGAAGTGATGTTTGTGGTTGGCATATCTACACACCCAGAGCAGGTTGCGGAAGTAGAGTGAGAGCTCCTGCGGGTTTCCTTCGGCAGCGGCTCGGGTCATGGACGCCACCGAAGTCAGCCGGCCGTCCATCAGCGCCAACTTGCGCCGCACCGCCGACTCCTTGTCCAGCTGCGCACGGACCGCTTCCTTCTGCTTGCTGCTCAGCTCCGGTTCCTTCACCTGCAGCAAGCACGCCGAGTCAGCTGACAGCGGGACTGACCAAGCACCGCACTTCACATATTTCAAGTACGAGTCTTTACTTGTAAACACCCATATCTTGTGGTGTTATACAGATTTGATTGGTTATTGGTGTTTTAATGATGTACTGATTTGACAACTGGCCCTTTGGCACTGGTCTAATGGCATCGGTGAATGAAATGGTCATGATGAAGGTGATGATGAACCTAACCTAGCCTAGAAGGGAGGAGGGGAAACCCGGTGCTGGCACGTAGCCTACTCCTGTTGAAAAGCACCGAGGGGACCACCGGCTTTACGTCCCTTCCGAAGGATGGTGCAACTCGAACAACAGGATTCCTCCACTAATCCGTGCTGTCGAGAGGTTGATTAGCAATACTACTGAATGTACAGTTTCATTGAAAACATGATTTTGGGAAAGTAGGGTCTATGTTGCAGAGCAGCTGTTTTTCACCAACTACACATCTTTCCGTCAATGGCGATGCAGTTAGCTAAATGTCATCGAGGAAATGGGAAACGTTTGGGCAGCTCTTTGCTGGGACGGTACCTTCCCGGCTCGGCGTCGCTTCTCCTCCAGCTCGCGTCGCAGCGCCATTTCCTCCAGCTGCTCCTTGTACGAGTACGCCTTGCTCTCGCGCTTCATGTTCTTCGCGTTGAGCTCGTTCTCCACGTACTTGCTGCAATCCCAAACACACCCTCGTCACAACCCCGTCGCACGACGCACTAATCAACGTCAAAATCAGGGTGGCGCGAGGAGTCACTGCAGTTGATTATTTGCAACGAAATATCAATTCCAAAATATACATTCTTACCAGGATTCGAATCCGGGTCGTTGCCTGTCCGGGGCACTGCACTTACCCATTATGCTATACGCCATACGGACAACCAACTGTGGAATTGATATTAAGTTTATTTGGGTTTTTGAGTTGAGTTGTTTTATTTGAGTTATTTGATTGCAGCATAGCGTCACTAGATTCAGCGCCTTCTATGGTCATTCATAGTCCTGAATCTATCTCCATGGAGCCCAACAAGAACAATGCAAATAAACTTGATATCAATTCCACAGTTGGTTGTCCGTGTAGCATAATGGATAAGAGCAGTGCCCCGGACAGGCAAAGACCCGGATTCGAATCCCGGCACGGATGTAAATTTTGGAATTGATATTTTGTTACTAATTATTGCAACGAGTATTTGCATTTAGGATTAAATTCACACTAAGTCATTGGAGTTGATTGCATCACTGGATCTACCACTGTTGTTCATCTACATGACATCCAATTCAAAGACGCCTTATGCCCTTCAAAAACGGTAGAGCGCAACTAGAAAAGCAAATATTGCACTGCAAAGATTGCACGGTAGCCAATCTTTAATCAAGATTTAGTTTGAAAGCAATGAAAGGCGAAAGCTTCGAGGTTAGCAGGCTGTCTGGTTTTCTTGCGAGCATGTTACAGACCCGGTGAGCACTGTCTTGTCGTAGAGCTCGCCTTCGGGCGAGAGGAACGTGAAGTATTCGTCCTTGGTGACGGTCAAGATGGCGGGGTCGGCGAGCTGGGCGGTGACGTGCTCCACGATGGCCGGCATCAAAGCGTCCGCGTTCACTTGCACAATCGTCTTGACGCAGCTCTCCATGGTCTGCGGACGGGAGACATTGCGTTAAGCAGGACAAGCGTTGGCTGGCGCTACCACGCAGCAGGCGTCATATCGATACAAGCAGATATTGCATTTCACACGCCATCACATTGGACACGGCAAATGTATTTTCAGACCAAGGAACCATCAAAGCCATTTAACAGTCACGGGTTATGTAAGTTAAGTTAGGTTAAAAAATAATAAGAAAAAAACTTCCTGTAAGGGGTTAGAGCAGGGTAATGTTGGGAAATATCTGGATCTGCACAGCGAAACACTTACCGGTGTCGGTTGATAATTGTCAACGAGAATTTCCTTGATTTTCGCTGAGAACTCTTGAATGAAGTCCCTGGGATCGAGCTTGAAATACTTGAGCTGGTTCAGCCACAAGTTGGGTGCGCTCGACACTGAAACATGTGAACGACGTCACGTTAGATCGGCCGGCTGAGAATTACACCCGGCAGACGCAACACATTCTTCTGAACAAGGAACGCTGAGGGGAATTGAAGTTTTGAATCTATACCGACCCACAAAATTTAGTTGCATGCACATTAGTAGATATTTATTATTAGAAATAAAATAGCCATTCCAAAATCGTGTTTGTACCGGAAGACAAACCCGAAAGATGCACCTAGCCGGTGTTAAACTTTACCAATTATGCTACAAGGACTGCTTTATAATATAACAAGGCAATAGAAATGTTCCAGGATAGAAACAGGACTATGGTTGAACATAGAAGGTGCTATCTTAATAACACTATGGAACCTGTTGGATGCTGCTATGCTAGGGGCTAGAAGCTAGTGGCTAGGGGCTAGAAGCTAGTGGCTCGTGGCCAGTGGCTAGAAGCTAGTGGCTAGTGGCTAGAAGCTAGTGGCTAGTGGCTAGTGGCCAGTGGCTAGAAGCTAGTGGCTAGTGGCTAGAAGCTAGTGGCTCATGGCTAGTGGCTAGTGGCTAGAAGCTAGTGGCTAGTGGCTAGTGGCTAGTGGCTAGTGGCTAGAAGCTAGTGGCTAGTGGCTAGTGGCTAGTGGCTAGTGGCTAGGGGCTAGTGGCTAGTGGCTAGTGGCTCGTGGCCAGTGGCTAGTGGCTAGTGGCTAGTGGCTAGTGGCTAGTGGCTAGTGGCTAGTGGATGACCAATGTACTGACCGATGGCAGGGTGGTGGCAGCAGAGCATGCTGTCGACGGCCAGCTGTCGGGCATCCTCGCCCGCCACGTTCTTCGCCGAGCAGATCGTCATGACGCACTCTGCGTAGACCTTGGGGGCGGCGCCGACCCGCCCCCCAGCCTCCCCGTCCTCGCGTTCGGAGGCGGCGGCGGCGGTGACGGGGGGACAGACGACGAGGCGCGCGGCCAGCGCCGCCAGCAAGTCGCGAGCCAGCGCCGTGCCGCCGAGACCGGCCACCAGGCGGCGGGCCAGCGGGCGGCATCGCAGGCGCAGCGTCGCCGACGACGACGTCAGGCAGAACACCACCGCCTTGTGCAGGGGCGTCCCTGGCCCCGTCAGCCGCTGCCCGTGCTCGGCAAGCAGTCGTTCCGACATCCACATCACGTTGAACAGCGCTGAAACGTACACAGCCCGATGTTAGACGCTTCGCCACTCGGAATCGAGCCACGGCCAACGCGGTGAAACCACGGGGTGATGACGGCTTGACAAGTTCATCTTTTTGTATTTAGCTTGGTTTTGAGCAGCTAGAGCCCCCTAAGGCCATGAGCCACAGGTAAATTGACACAAAGAGCGTGCAGGTCTCGGCTTACCATCATCTGCGGCCTGCGCGAGGAACTTGTCGGCTACGAACAGCTGCTTGTCCATGTCGAGAAGCACGGCCCACAGCGGAGCCAACGTCTCGTCGCTTCCCGTGCCCTTGGAAGCCATCTTGAGCAGCAGGCAGGCGGCCGAGAGTCCCTCTGTGAGCGCAGGCACCTGGACAAGCACAACCAAACACATCTCACAAACCTTTCTCAGTTCTCATTGGACTGTATCCATATTGCCTCGTATTGATCCTGGAATCGGCTCATTCACACAAGGTATAGAACAATATCCCGACATTTGAAAATTCAGGCCGCAGTAATGAGGTAATGTGATGTGAGTTTAGGTACCTGTGTGGGCTGGGCCGCCGCCTTGTCCAGTGTTCGCAGCAGGAAGGGCACAAGGCCTGACGCCTGTCCCAGCGTGTCCCCGTCGAAGCACGCAGACATGCACTCGATGTAAGCCGTTCGGACGGCCGCCGTCGACGTCTTCAACCCCGGCCCCGTCTGCAAGGAAACCACGTAGGTAAGCCATCACTGCCATCAACCATCTCACCACGCATAAGGCCCGGCAGGATGCAGGAAACACTGCTATTAGGCATTTCACCAGGCTCTAGGATGCAGGACACTCTGCCATTAAATATCTGACAATTCTGCCACCAGCTCAACCTGGTGAGATGCCTGGCAATTGAGCTCCCGGCTTCCAACCGAACAGCGGATGGATCTCAGAGTCACCTACCTTGAACCAGTCGACCACGTTCTGCGGCACCTGGCTGTTGAACTTGGCGCACCACAAAGAGTACGTCTCCAACGCCTGGATCAGGGTCTTCTCGTGAGCTGCAAGCAGAGATGGTGGTCAACATCGGAGATCAGTGTGGCCATCGGCAGCCAGACAGTGGCATGGTTGTGGTGCAGGCAAACGTACCTTCTGTCTCCAGCACCTTGATGAAGTGTGCGGCGGCTTCGGCTGCTAGTCGCTGCACGCTGCTCCCCGTCACCCCGTTGTCGCAGAGAGCGCCCACGCCCTGCGCAAAGCAACACACGTCACCGCACTCATCCAACTTGTGCGGGTCTTCCTACCTACAACTTCCTTCCTGGCTATTGCCATCCCAATGCTTGCTTAGCAACCAACAGTCAGGGTGAAAGCAGGACCAAAAAAATTAAAAGCTTTAAAAGATAATAAAAGATTTTAGCCCCTCGATACAGCAGGCAGCAAAACTTTGCATAATGTCAGGAAATGCTGAAGTTGACTTTGAAACATTTGAATACTCCGTTGCCAATACCGTATTTATAAATATGTCTTGATTAGTAAAAGATGTCAGTTTTGTAATAGTAATAGTGTTGGGTCTCAACCCTGCAGAAGAGCTTGGTGCCACCAAGAATCATTGCATGCGATGTGGCAACGCAACGCAACGCTACGCACCTGCAGCACGCTGATCTTGTGCGCGGCGACCGTCAGCTTGCCCTCGGAACCGTGGTAGACGTCGAAGAAGCGACGTAGCAGCGCTTCCACGGCGGCGGCGTCGCTGCACTGGCGAGCCAGGCTGCGGCTCGTCGCGATTGCCTCCTCCCGAGACGGCTCGTCCTTGGAGTGCAGGTTGGCCGCCAAGTTCTTGCCGAGCTCGTCGGAGTACTGGCTCAGGTCCAGCGAGAGCCCGGCCAGCAGCACGCCGCACGGCTGCAAGATCAGCTCGGGGTTGCGCAGCATCGCCTTCTGCAGCGCCGGCAGCAGCTGCCCTCGGAACTCCACGTGGGTCACGTGGCGGAGCAGGTGGCGAGACTCGGCGAGCGCGTACGTCGCCGGCTTCGTCTTGCAGCTCACCGCCGACTTGATCAGCGAGTCCAGCAGCGGCGTCTTGAGGGCGTTGACCAGCTCGACGCGCTTCAGCTCCGTCAAGTAGCGCAGGAAGTAGGAGCCGAGGACCACAGTGTGCAGCCCGGGCTCGCCGGACACCAGGCTCTTGCCGTACGTCTCCTCGCAGCCGGGGCAGGAGGTCCACAGGGCCAGCAGCGTCTTGTACGCCTTGGTGGTTTTCTTGCGGTTTTCTGCGGCCACCACCACCGTCAGCAGCAACGCTTGGCAGTTCACCAGCCGCTGCAGCTCGGGGCTAGGACCGTCGAGGCTGCCGTTCTTCAGGCAGCTCTTCACCAGGATGCTGGACCAGACCAGGGTGTACAGTCCGCTCTGCGATGTGAAGTCCCTGAGAAATAATGAGGTGTCTTTTGTTGCTCATTGGTCCTCCTTGTAATAGAAATTGTAATGCAACTTCATGGTTGTTGGGACAATGTTGAAGCTGTGCAAACAATAGCTTAATGGAGAGCAACGAGTTGTCAACCTACATTATGTTTAACTGAAAATGTGAGTGTGAAAATGAAATAAATATTATTATTATAATTTGCGGCACATTATTTGTCACCTCTGTAGTACAGAGCAATCTGTAATGGAGAACACTTGTGAAGCTTTTGCTCAAAACCAGTTACCTAACAACCAGACAATCAGGTACCTAGCTCAAATAGTAGAGCACTTGACCAGAATGCAAGGGGTCCTGAGTTCAAATCTCACTTTGAGTCTCAATTTTTCAGTCTCAATCCAGTTCTATGCCATGGTTTCTACAATTTCATGCTTGTCAATTTAGTACCGTCTAAAGTTAACTGCTTTAGTCAAAAATTGAACATCAAAGTTTGGACAGTAACAAGCTCTGCATTGGCCGAGTTATTGTGGCCAACCTAAATAAATGTAGTGCACAAATTACAAGTGAAACTTAATGTGTTGTTTGTTCACATAATTCAATGAGTGTTGCAAGTCAATTGCCCCTGAATACCTCACTCCCAATTAACATCTCTCTAGACTTACGTTGGGACCGAATTTGTGTAAGTTGTAGCAATTTCACCCAGCACAGCGGTTAGATGTTTGATGGTCCAGTCTCTATGGTGAGACATGAGAGCTTCGATCGCATTTCTAACGTAGGATTGTGATGCAGAGTCTCGGTATCGAGCCACTGTATATTGCAAAACTTTGCAAACACCTCTAATGATGTTCTCATTGATTCCTGAAAACAAGACAAGAATTTCAATGACTGAAGCTTGCTCTGTATTTATATGGAACATTTTAGCTTCGGAATCAATCTGGGGATGGAGCCAGCTATGGAAATATTACCAGGGTTTGACAACACTGCAACAACATTCTGGAGCACGTTTTGTCTCTCCTTCTTGCTGGCAGTCTGGATTCTCGCCGGTAAATCTTTCAGTGCCTTGGCAAGCTGTGGGAAAAATGATATCCATTAAACATTATCATTGGCGAATCCTAATAAATTCATAATATATCAATCAAGTCTCCACGTGACAAAGATAATCGCCTTACCTCTCCGTCAGCCATTTTTCAGTCACTGCCGATTGCTGAATCTGGCTGTACAAGTGCATTCTGCTCCGGGCAAGCAAGCGACAAGCTTGCTCCACCTGTGTGCGAAGGAAACAGCTCACTGCTCAACCCAAGTGTGATTTCAGCTCTGCGCAGGCCCACCGCTGTCAAATTTTGAAAGCTCGCTCGCGACTCTTGCAGAAATAAATTATTGTTTCTATTGGGTTGAGCAAAAGAGACTGTTGTAATACTATGTCGTGACATTTATTCTATTTATTCACGTTTATTTCTAAGTTTTGACTTCCATCATGAAGTAAGTGGAAAAATAAATGAGTAGAAGCCTTTAAACTAAGGTTAATGTGCATCCGGCACCGCAATATAATATTATAAATATTTTTTTGTATTTTGAATATTTTTTTTGATTTCCCTGATCATCATTGAAGAAAGAACCATTTGAACTTCATTTATTAACTGTGTGTTTTTTTCTGATTAGGCTGTTGGTAGATGGATTGCTTGTCTACTTTCCGTATGACTACATTTACCCGGAGCAGTTTGCATACATGCAGGAGCTCAAGAAGGCTCTCGATGCAAAGGTGCGACATTTCTAAACTCTTTATTTCTCACTTTGTTATTATTGGTGTGTAAAACCGAATGCAATAATCGTTATGTCACGTTAGGGCCACTGCCTGCTTGAAATGCCTTCCGGTACGGGCAAGACGGTCTCCCTGCTGTCGTTGATCGTGGCATACATGGTAGAGTACCCGCTGACAGCAGCTAAGCTGGTCTACTGCTCACGTACGGTGCCCGAGATCGAGAAGGTCGTGGAGGAGCTGAAGGGCGTACTCAACTACCATGAGAAGGAGCGTGGAGAGAAACCCAACCTGCTGGGACTCGTGCTCAGTTCGCGCAAGAACCTCTGCATTCACGCACAGGTGAGGTGCTTTCCGCTGGCTGTTTGGCCATTGCCGTGGCCGTTGCCGTCAGACTGGGAACTGTGTTTGCTGTACAGGTGGTGAAAGAGCGCGAAGGCAAGGCGGTGGATGGGCGTTGCCGGGCGCTGACGGCTTCGCACGTTCGGGACCGGCATCGCGAAGACTCCGACGTTCCGGTCTGCGAGTTCTACGAGGCGTTCGACACCGAGGGCCGCGAGGCACCCATCGCTGCCGGCGTGTACGCCCTCGACGACATGAAGGAGTTGGGCCGAGCCAAGGGCTGGTGTCCCTACTTCCTGGCTCGTTACTCGGTGAGCCTTCCTTCCACTTGGACGTGAAACTCTACGTAACTTTCTCTGACCCTGCGATGGCGGCACACTTTATAATTGTCACACTTGATTTCCATCATTAATCTTCCACCCTAAGTTACAAGGACACAATGTCCGTAATGGAAGTCAAGATATTCATTATAACAAACGAAATATCCATTCGAAAATTGTATCCATACCTGGAATCAAACCTTCACATTTCCGGTGCAAGCATTACCAACTGTGCTCTATGAACAACGAGGTCTGGTGTCGACAGATCAACCACGCCAACATCGTAGTCTACAGTTACCACTACCTGCTGGACCCGAAGATCGCGGAGATTGTGTCCAAGGAGTTTCCCCGCGCCACCGTCGTTGTGTTCGACGAGGCGCACAACATCGACAACGTCTGCATCGACTCGATGAGCGTCAAGATCACTCGTCGCGTCGTCGAGAAGAGCGCGTCCAGCGTTCAGGACCTTGAGAAGGCCGTCTGCGAGTGAGTGGAAGCCGGCGGCAGCAGCTTGCGCCAACCCGTTCCCTGCACCCAGTGAACCCGCTGCCCCGAACCCGGTTGTCCTTACTTTGCTTGTTGTCCTAACGTTGGGGGTTGTCCCATCAGCATGCGGGTTGTCCTAACGTTGGGGGTTGTCCTATCAGCATGCGGGTTGTCCTAACGTTGGGGGTTGTCCTTACTTTGCTTGTGTTCCTAACGTTGGGGGTTGTCCTTACTTTGCTTGTGTTCCTAACGTTGGGGGTTGTCCTTACTTTGCTTGTGTTCCTAACGTTGGGGGTTGTCCTTACTTTGCTTGTGTTCCTAACGTTGGGGGTTGTCCTTACTTTGCTTGTGTTCCTAACGTTGGGGGTTGTCCTTACTTTGCTTGTGTTCCTAACGTTGGGGGTTGTCCTATCAGGATGCGGGTTGTCCTAACGTTGGGGGTTGTCCTATCAGGATGCGGGTTGTCCTAACGTTGGGGGTTGTCCTATCAGGATGCGGGTTGTCCTAACGTTGGGGGTTGTCCTATCAGGATGCGGGTTGTCCTAACGTTGGGGGTTGTCCTATCAGGATGCGGGTTGTCCTAACGTTGGGGGTTGTCCTTACTTTGCTTGTGTTCCTAACGTTGGGGGTTGTCCTATCAGGATGCGGGTTGTCCTAACGTTGGGGGTTGTCCTATCAGGATGCGGGAGGACGGCGCGGGGAAACTGAGGGAAGAATACCAGCGGCTAGTGGAGGGGTTGCGGGAGGCGGGGGCGGCTCGTGACTCGGACCTCGTGCTGGCCAATCCCGTGCTGCCGGACCAGGTGTTGCAAGGTAGGCCACTCAGCTGTCACACACCGTGCATCACACCGTGCATCACACCGTGCATCACACCGTGCATCACACCGTGCATCACACGGCCACACCAGACATTTCCACACCCCAACACCCCAGCACACTGGCTTCCTAATGGATAGTGTCCCCAGTGGTCGGAACTCGGAGGGTTTGAAGTTAGTACGACAACTTCACTCGCCTTGCTGATCAACCTCTCGACAGCACGGATTAGCGGAGGAATCCTGTTGTTCGAGTTGTACCGTCCTTCGGAAAGGACGTAAAGCCGGTGGTCCCCTCGGTGCTTTTCGACAGGAGTAGGCTACGTGCCGGCACCGGGTTTGCCCTCCTCCCTTCTAGACTAGGTTAGGTTCATCATCACCCTCATCATCACCATTTCATTCACCAATGCCATTAGACCTTTTGCCATGGGGCCAGTAGTCAAAACAGTGCGTTGTTAAACGCCAATAATCCAACCCTCTTGGTTAGTTGGTAAGCCTGGTCACCGCATGGCTTGTCGTCTGGCTGCTTTGATGTCTCATGGGTTAAGCGTAACGGATGGCGACACTGCTTGCTCAGAGGTGGTGCCGGGAAACATCCGCAACGCAGAGCACTTTGTCGGCTTCATGAAGCGCTTCATCGAGTACCTCAAGACTCGGCTGCGCGTTCAACACGTGGTCCAGGAGTCGCCAGCCGGCTTCCTCAAGGACGTCGCCGCCAAAGTCTGCATCGAGCGCAAGCCTCTCAGGTGACACTCGCACTCAACGACACTCAACGACACTCAAATCACGCGCTACAGGCAGCCTCTGTGGGGCCTGCCGCAGGGCGCACGCAAATCCATACGTTTCAAATTTTTCCGACAAATCCTCAGGAGAAATTATTATGCTTGTCATTCAATTCCCAGTTAGTCCCAAGAGTAATTACATTGAAAGATAAAGGTTAGAAATGGAAGCTAGACTTGATTTTTGACACCTAAAGCAGGCAGCATGGTGCAAAACACCAGGAATTTCTTAAAGTTTGGCAACTTAGCATTCACGGTAGGTACCCAGTTGAATATTAAGTTTTACGGCTAAAATGGCAAGATATAAAATGAGTGTTTTTGAAGAAAGAGAGAATGGGTGCGTGGCAGGTTCTGTCACGAGCGGCTATCGTCGCTGCTCCGCGCACTGGAATACAGCGACCTGACGGAGTTCTCATCGCTGATCCTGGTGTCGCACTTTGCCACGCTGGTGTCGACCTACACGCGAGGGTTCACCGTCATCATCGAGCCGTGGGACGACAAGACTCCCACCGTGTCGAACCCCGTGCTGCATTTCAGGTGGGCTTCTTGTCCCAGGCACCTCCATTCCCCCAGCAACATTCCCCCGAGAAACGTTCCACCGGCAAAATAAACGTGTTCATTGCGACGTGGGTTCAATTTTAATACCAGGAAGTGAATACGATGCTTTTCAAGAACTTTTAAAAGTTCAACAAACTGTTTGAAAGCCCATGGTTGATGTAGTGGTTGCTGTGTACGATTTATCTCGGTAAAACTGTCGTAGGTCTGAGGTCATCTTCAGGGCTGTGTGTAGTCGTAATGTTCTCCTAGGCTCTGTTTGGGGATAGTAATCTATTCAACCAGTAACAGAGCACAACTGCCCACAACACCCAATGCAAATATAGTCTTGTAATTAAAGCTATTCAACGGTCCACTGACCCGTTTGTTTTACGGCTGCTAGCTTGGATGTGATTGCCTGAATCTAGTTTTAACGGATGGTGGGAGACAAAACGAGATTTGTAGGCAGCGGTAATGATGCCAGCCGGTCTGTTTTCTCTTTCCAGCTGCCTGGACAGCTCGATCGCGATGAAGCCGGTGTTCGACCGATTCCAGACGGTAGTGATCACGTCGGGGACGCTCTCTCCGTTAGACATGTACCCCAAGATCCTCGACTTCCATCCGGTCGTCTCGAGCTGCTTCACCATGACGCTGGCACGGCCCTGTCTGCTGCCCATGGTGAGATCGCATTGGTTCAGTCGATAAGAGGTCAGCGTTGAGACCGCACTAGAAGCTTCCACTTTCAGCTCGGTACACCCAGAACAAGTCTCGCAAGATTAGCCTCCTGGCCTGATTGTTTGGTTCAAACTTTGAGCTAGATATTGATGCATGGACTTACTCCCATCATATATCTCACTCGGATATAGAATGTAGGAAAGTCTCTGCAAAATCGGGCAACAAAGTGCTGTTGGCAAACCTGGCGAACAAGCTAGAAGAAACAAGTGCAGTTCACCTGCAAAGGTAATCTTTTATATGTCAAGTGTCAGTTGTCAATTGAGATTGAGCATTAGTGGCAAACATATCCCCCGTAAGCACCGTAAGTTACATAAGTGACGTGTTTTAAGTTGTACCTCGGCTGGGGAGCTTAAATTTCTTATCTCGCCGCCTAGGCGGTGCCAACGATTCTGCAGCCAGATCAACAATGCAATCTCGGCAGAGTTTCCTGCATCGTCCGGCCCGGTGAGATGCGTTGATCTACGTGAATGCTTGCCGGGTGCCGAACATGAGGATTGTTTGCGTGCGTGTCGCAGATTGTGTCGAAGGGAAACGACCAGGCGGCGATCTCTTCGCGCTTCGAGTCTCGCGAGGACGTTGCGGTGGTGCGGAACTACGGCCAGCTGCTGGTGGAGATCTCGGCCGCCGTGCCCGACGGCGTCGTCTGCTTCTTCACTTCATACCTCTACTTGGAGTCGGTGGTTGCCAGCTGGTAAGCTGCTCGCTCCGAGTTGCTCACAACCTGGCGCACGGGTCGGTCTCGTTGGCTGACCTGGAGCGTCCTCACGACGGCAACGAGGTTGAAACTTCAACCCACGCCCTTCTTCGAGCCAAACATCGAAGCTAACAGAGCACCAACCGGACACAACACTCACAACATCAACCCTCCGCTCCGATCGCTCTCTTGAACCGCACGCAACCTTGATTATCAGGAACGAAATATCAATCCCAAAATTTACATCCGTGCGGGGATTCTGGGTCTTTGCCGGGTCTAGGATTCGAATCCCGGCACGGATGTAAATTTTGAAATTGATAATTCGTTACTAATAATCATTGTCTACCGTACTTGCAACGAGTATTTGCATTTAGGATTAAATTCACACTCAGACGCAACCTTCTTAAAAACACCGCCAAATACATTCTTAGAACACGTGCCCTGGCAGTCCCAAATGCAATTGTTTGAGTTACGTGACGTATTTAGGGTAGGTTGGTGGGCTTTGCGTGCATGTCATCTCATGGATGTCTTTTGCATTACAAAATAACTGTTTGATGCTAGGGAGTCGTCTCTCAGCTTGGGTACCGACCAAGAAATGCTTGATTGGTCGTAAGTGAAGCAAAATTGGTAATGCTTGAAATGATCCGGGTGCCACCCCCGGGACAGACACAATTTCCGAATGGATTTAGGTTCTTTAAATAAATATCTCCAATGCATGCACCAAACATTTCCAGTTTGGCTCGATCCCACGTAGTGTGATTCTGCACTCAAGAGAGTGTTTGTTGGGTGTCGCAGGTACGATCAGGGCGTGATCGACAGCCTGCAGCGACACAAGCTGCTCTTCATCGAGACGCAGGACTCGGCAGAAACCAGCCTTGCGCTGCTCAACTACATCAAGGTGTGTTGCTCCTTTCAGCCTCCTCCAATCGCAACCCAACCCCTAACGCCTCCTACTCCTACTGCCTACTTACACAGACAATGACCCGGTTAACAGGATAATGGTTGGCTGTTAACGTTGTTTTAACTTGTGTTAACGTTGTGTTAACATTGTCGGGCTGGCAGGCCTGCGAGAGTGGCCGTGGAGCCGTCCTGCTGTCGGTGGCCCGGGGAAAGGTGTCGGAGGGCGTGGACTTCGACCACCATCTCGGCCGGGCGGTGCTCATGTTCGGGATCCCCTACGTCTACACGCAGTCACGCATCTTGCGCGCTCGCCTCGACTTCCTCAGAGACAACTTCCAGGTGAGCCGTGATCCGTTGAGACCCGTCCGCCGGTGCCATCGCCGGGAAGCAGTTGCAGCTGTCAGCAGATAGCCCATTAGCTGGTAATCGGACTTACCCATTATGTCAACTCTGATGTTGCTTTGGCTGAAGGCCAACTCAGAGCTGTCCGATCTAGCTTTCAACTTGTTTCTATCAAGTTGCATGCCACGACAACCGATCAATAATTGTAATTAAGTCAGGAAAGTTTCTGAGTTGTGGGGTTTGGGTGTGACGGGATTCCCGCTAACGCCGTTCCGGTCTTGAACGCAGATCCGGGAGAACGACTTCTTGACATTCGACGCGATGCGGCACGCGGCCCAGTGCGTCGGTCGCGTCATCCGCGGAAAGACAGACTACGGGATCATGGTGTTCGCCGACAAGGTGGGTGACTCCTCCCTCCGCTGGCTGTGTCGGGACACGACGGCCATCGGCAAGATGCTAGTCAGCAACGGCTGTAGACCTGGTCAGGTTCTTGTTGTCGATGTCTATGTCGACGTCACCAGGATCCGTCTGTCAAGCATTGCAAGGCTGGGAAAGTAAAATTACTCCATGCTGCCACCAACACACATGATGGTTCAAACTGGTACAGATATTTGCAGAATGAAGAACAAAATGATTCAATGTAAATCTATTCTTATGCAACACTCAAATCGAGCTCCAACTGTTTTCAGACTTATAACCGTTGAATCCAACTCGTGCCCTCATCTCATCTAGATACCGTCCGATTGAACCTTGTGGTTGCCGAGGTGAATCCGATTGGCACACCGAGCAATTGCGATGTGCCCCGTTGTTCCAGCGTTTCTCGCGGTCAGACAAACGCAGCAAGCTTCCCAAGTGGATCCAGGAGCACCTAACCGACTCGCTGTGCAACCTGTCCACGGAGGAAGCCGTTCAGGTGAGGGCAAAACCCCCGTCACGCATCACCCATCACTGCCCACGCTAGTACCCGCTAGCAAACATCTTACCAGGCTGTAGGATGCACGAAATCGCGCCGCTTAGGCGGTTCGGCTTCAAATATAAGCATCGCAATCTTTCCTCTTTCTACCTTACTATTTTTAACTGCACACGTCCATATCTACTATTCTTTACATCCCGTCGCGTGTATCGCAGCTCTCCAAGCGGTGGCTGAGGCAGATGGCGCAGCCATTCTCTCGGGAGGACCAGCTGGGGGTGTCCCTGCTGACGCTGGCACAGCTGTCCGAGCACCAGGCAAAGAAGGACGCAGAGCAGGAGATGAAGGACAACGACCAGCAGGACAACATGCTCGCAGCATAATCAACAACACCGGTTGCAAAACACTTGCTGCAAGATTTATTCAAATATTATGTACATGGTCAAAATCTTTTACATGGACTGACGTGTCCTGCTAAATTGCTTGCAATAAACTTTATAGTAAGATAAATATGAGAAAACTATATCATAAATTTATATATATATGCTAATATAATCCCTAAGTCATGGTGTCAATACTAAGCAAAGAGTGAATACTGCATCTTATTATGCATTTTAAATTGCTGAATTGTAGCGTAAACAGTTGCTACAATCCACTTTTTATATTATTATTACAAATTCCCAGTATCAAAAGAGTTAAAAGGCAGCTATCATGCTGCATTGTCTACAGTTTGAATTTTTATTCCTCAAAGCAAACCATAGGCAATAATAGGAAGCTACAAAATATTAGCACTTCTTGGTTTTCTAAAGAAGCCCCCCATCCGAGCCAAACCGCCCAACAACTTTCAACGACAAATATCAAGAATAATTCTAGCCGTTAGCAAAAAAAAAAGGAACCAATTTCTAAAATGGCAAAAAAAAAAAACAAGAGTCATTCAACGTGTTGCATTTGGCACAAAAGTAACGAGAGTGCATGAAATTTAACGCAGATGCCAAATTATGGACAAAAACCTTGTCCCCTGGGCCGTTTTTACTTTTTATCACTCCCCAGGGCATAAATGGAAAAAAATATGCTGGGTTCAGGTCTACCCACAATTGACGCAAGCACAACGTACAAGCGCAGCGCGTAACGCGCAGAGCGTAAGCGCAAGCGATAACAAAACTTGGTGTCTACAATTGACATGTTGCAACGACGCAGCGATGAGTTGACGGGGAACTGTCAATTGAAAATGGGCGTCGGCTGTGTTTTGACAGCTGTCATTGCTGGCAACGACACGCGCGAAATCTAATGTCAAACGTAGTTTTCTGTTCGCCCTTTTATTGTTAGTCAATTCTTAAATAAAAAGGTGGATTCTTTAACTTTATTTACGTGCTTTAGATATCTTCAACGAAACAAATAAGAGGTCGTAGACAGTTTAATAGTCATTTAAATACGAGTTCCACTGGCGCGATTGACACGTATTCGGAGTCTGCCTCCTCGTCTCCAATTTCATCAAACTTCTTGTTAATTCTTTAATTTTAAAACCAAATATCTTTTTATTAGTAGGTAGCTTGAAACTTATAGAAAGTGAAGTGACATTGACTTGCGAGTTTCGAGTGTCAACATCGGAAACAATCGGAATCGGAAACGAAGATTTCCTGCGCTGTGATTGGTTGACGCAACGATAGACGCAAGGAAATATAAAATATAACCATCTCTTGCGCGCTGCGCTCTGCGCGCTGCGTTTGTTCGCTCCGCTTACATCAATTTAAGACAGCGCAATCTGAACAAGTCAATTTAATTCCTTGCGCGTTGCGCGCTATCGTTGTGCTTGCGTCAATTGTGGGTAGACCTTTATGGTTGATATTAATGTTACAAATAGTTTGAAAATAGTTGAAACTACCTAATGATAATTACTAATTGGAGATAATAATTGATAGGTAGCTATGAACTATAATTGCCATAACTACAAAACTATTTTAGAAAAATAGTTCAGCAATCAAAATCAAAAGTCGTGTTGCCAACTGATAAGTGTATAAAAACTAGCCAGTCCGTAGACGCCAGACGGACGTTGTAAATGAGGTGACCGTGAGAACGAAGCTTAGATTTTAGTGCTATAAAAATTAAAAACCTCCTGCTCGGCGGGCGTAAGGGGACGCTTCTCCCTCAGTGTGATAACCCCAAGCTCACCGCACACTGAGCGTGCCATCACGGACAGCATCTCTGAGTTCAGCACCGGCAACTGCACCAAGACAGACAAATGCTATCAGTACCTACAAGCGCCATGGCCACAGTCTTCACAGTCTATACCACAAGCACCTACAAGGTAATACACAGGAACACACTGAAGCATCCAATCAGCTTACTAGGAGATACGTTGTGTACGGAAACCAAGGTTGTCACCTCTTAGATGCTATCCTTAATTTGAGGACAGTTACAGAAAAATCTGTACCATCTTGAGCTTCTACTTAATTTGCAATGTGTTAATTGCATTGAATAACATGATGGGAAGGATGGCAGGCAGGACGGGTTGGTTGTGAGCCGATGGGGGGAGACTCACCGAGAGGACGGTGGGTTCGGAGAAGCGCAGGCGCTTGGTGTCGACTTCTTCGTCGGCGGCCGGCGGCAGCGCCGCTTCCAGCTTGGGCCGCTTGAGTGTCTTGGTGCGCGCCATGTGCGTCTTGACGATGTCCGCCTCCTCCTTGTCCTTGTCGCGCTTCGGGCAGGAACAGATCCTCACAGGCATCGCTTCCCGTCCGTAGACTTGACCGCTGCAACCAGCGCAAACAACCTTTCCAACCGCGGCCAGGCACCTTCCCAGAATGCTAGCGCCACGACATACACGGCTCAACCTCTGTTTACACCACACCGAAACACTTCTATTAATATTCTTATTGCGACAAAAATATTTAAATAAATGCCCGATTGCAAGTCTATAGTCAAGTTGAAAATTAATCCTTGATCACTAAGCAATTTATTAATTGGAATTCCTCACTGGATCCTGCTTCCATGAAAGCTGAGAGCAGACTGAACTGTGGAGTGCAGCTCCAGTATCAGCTTGTTCACATTCTGTGCCCTACTACTTCTAGCTCTTCCTAGAATTATCAAGTGTCATCCCAGTAAACTAGTTGAGACATGCTTTGAGTGTCAAAGGTGGAAGATTCCAGAACAAATTCAATTGATTGCTAGTAGCTTTCTGCTTTTGTAGTCAGAGTTCATGAGTCTTCCACCCAGTCATGGAGAGTCATAGTTTCTTGTCTAAACTTGACTGTCAATATTTCCACACTTCATTGAATAACTGGTGAGAGGTGAGTGATGAGTGACTAATGCTATCTGCCTGGACTGATTCACACGTCATGGTCGAAATGAACTTGATCCACTAATACATTTTACTGTTAACCTATCTTAAATTTCTATGTTGAAGAAATCTAAAACCAAAATACTTTATTTTAAATTGAAGACAGAAGTGATAAACGAACAATCAGTGAAATGTGTGTGTTGGCTGGCCGTGCATCTGGCCGAGAGCGCACTGAAACGAACCCGCTGCCTCCTGTCCCAGGATGGAACATTGACGGCAACGCCTACCTGCGATCCTCGAGGGTGAAGACAATCTGCGTGGGCCGCCGGTTCATCCCGGAGGGGCAGCTGTTCTTGCAGACGAACGAGTAGAGCACGGTGGTGCCGCACGTGCCGGCCTGGGGAGCTTGCAACGGGACCACCAAGCTGTGCCGCTCCGTCACCGGGTCGGTCCAGTACTCCGCCAGCTCGTGTTCCGTACGAACAACGTGACGCACGTCCCCCTTGAAGTCTGCATCAACCCCGCGTGTCAGTCCACTCAAAACATCACGCTTGCTTTCCCTTCTCAAGTGTACATTCATTCGGGTAACTCATCTACTTGGCAGCCTGGTGTCATGATAAAAACACCATGAATTGCAGTCCTTGACTAAGTATGTGCTTGAGACTCTATTGCCAACACCTTTGGTAAATCTCACTCGTCCTAGGTGATCACAGAATCCCAGCAATCTTAGCAACTCGTTGCTAGGCAGTGTTTTGCGTTATTAAGGTAAGGTTGCTGATGCTCTAAACTGTCTGGCTATTGGTTACAAGCTATTTCTCCTTGCTGGCTATGGTTTTGTGCTACAAGCTCCAGGCTGCAGGTTACTGGTAGAGGTGTGGAAACTGCAGACTCACTCAGGTTGCTTTTGTCCGAGCACAGGGAGTGGTGATTACAACGTTGGACTCCCTCCTCGATCGAGTCGTGTGCCATGAACATCATGACAGCGCGGACACGCGGCTCTGGAACGCTGCCGTGAATCCACATGAACTGGACGGGAAACTTGTTCCCGACGTTAATGAAGACCTTGTTCAGCGACACCGAGAACTGCAAGCCAACCGCACTCGGTTACAACTCATGGCTAACCTTCCAACAGCTACAACCAGGTTATCTTCAACACCATACATGCCAGATTCCCAAGTAACATGATTCAAACGAAGAGAGGCATGACTTACCTAGCAGAGAACATTTAATTTATTCCATTTGATATGCGTCTAACAATTCTCGCTCGACAAGCCGTGCGCTCCAAGCCTAACTCAACCATAATTTTTTTATATCTAGGCAACTAGATCCACTGTTGCACATTTAAATAGTGGAGTACAGTGGTGTAGTGGACGAGTGGAAGAAGTGTCTGGTTTGACTCACGATCCAAGCCTTGCCCTCCGCCTGTCCGTGCAAGTTGATGCCGAACCCGGCAAGTCCCTCGAATCGCTCGGTGGACGGGAGCTTCAAGGTGGCGGGCACCGAGAAAGGTGGCTCAGCTACCACCGCCTGCTGGACGCTCAGGCTGCCCAGCCCCAGCCCCAGCCCGGGGCCAAGCTCCGAGCTCGACACCAAGTCATCCGAGTCGCAAAACATGTTCTGGTGGCACACAACACACAGGTCCCACAACGGCAGCCTAGCCTCCCTTGGCATCAATCGCAACTAGCAAACTACATCCACATTAGCAATCAGCATTACCTCAGCAGATTTTATCAACAATCTAGCACAAAGCTTGCAGATTTGTATGACAAGCTAACATTGAACTGGAGAATAAGCAAGCTACTTGTCCTTTTTTTCCAAAATCAACAAAAAATGTGCTACAAAGAATATTCTTGGCACATTTATGTAGGTTATAGAAATACACTCATGTCATGTTTAAATATTGTAACAAAGATATTAGATAATAACGCAACTTACCATCCCTGTATGATGATTGCTCCTGCAAACAGATCACAGTACAGGTATTAGTTAGTATTTATAATACTCAAATACATAGTAGACAATGTTGATGGGACAAGCACCGAGCAACAACAGCATTGTCGTTGGCCTAATGAATACAAGCAGGCTTTAAAATGAGAGAAGATGGACAGTCGATGAACTTCCCGTGTAATTACTCACATAAATTGTTCCAAAAATTCGTCCTGGCTGCTTGTCAAAAGATCAGAATCCATCATCTGGAAATAAATATTGATAGATAACTTGTGGTGTTTATTAACTGGTCAGCAAAGACAATAGACAACTCTAGCAAATATGCATAATGTAATGTATAAGCAAAATAATAATGAAGCATTGAGAGACATTATAATGATAAAAGCCAGGCCAATGCAAGGCCTAGCATGTAATCCTTTCATAATTGGATCCCGATTTTTGATCCCGATTTGCCAAGAGCCTATAATCTCCAAATCGCAAAATGACCTCCAAGCCAGTCTTATGCGAGCAAGTGGAAATGGAGGTGAGTGGCTTGGATGAATCAGGGACTGTGTTAATGCTACGGAGGACCTGTACCAATCCACGGGATACAAATACCGGTGCTAGCGATGCAACAGGTGACTTCACACGGCCCACCTGCTCCATAGACATGAACGAGTGCCACAGCTCTAAAAGCTTGGAGATTTAGAGTCATATGCTATTGAAACTTGAACTAATAAGAATTCTTATGCTTAACTGTGCTAGTGGCTCGTTATTTTAAACTGTTTGTTGTTGGTGCAAGTAAATAGTCATAACCTTCAAATCGAACACAAAACGAAACATACCTACCTTAACAATATATACTGGACTTTGGTAAATAATTATATTTGTTTTTATTGGTATATTTGAAAGACGAATAAACAAATATAAATACACGGAATATGAAAAACTTTTAAAAACGACCCGTAACAAAAAAACAAGCAATGATTTCTAGAGGCCGGCGTGAGTGGTGTTGTGATTGTGAAGTTCACCACCGCGGATCAAAGAGCCGAAGATATCCGAGTAAGCATTTAAATAATTGTATGTTCAACGGCAAGTCCTATAAAACCATATGTTCACTACATTGTATGAGATTTAAATTTATTTCGAAGAAAACATTGAGGAGCGGCTAAATTTAATTTAAATTGAACTAAAAACCGTTTCAGAAAGGAAATGATCGACGACCTTGACGTCCTTCGGGGTGGCTCGGTCGACGAACTCCAATCATTCGAATCTTGCACTTGTTTGCTTTCAAGTTAGGACTTGTTCCAGTGGCATACATTTTTGTAGCAGGTGGTCTCCCTCTCGGCCTCTCTCTCTCGGTATCTCTCTCCCACCCACACCCACACCCACTCCAAAACATTCGAGCTTTTCTTAATAAGTGACCTTAAAATAGGACCTAAAATAAATTAAAATAAAATAAAATTGTGACAGTCAAATATTTATCGAAGGAAATCAAATGTTATTGGTTAGAAAAAATTCCCGTGTTGTGTTACCATCTCTTTGGTGTTTACGCATGATAATTTTTGCATAATCATTAAAAAAGTCTTATAAAAAACATTTAACCCCACCTCCGCTAAGAAAAATAATGTAAGAAATACTAACTTTCATAATGTGTGAAATCAGTTTTGTGTGACCATACCATAGAGTAAACCAGAGTAAACCATACCATAGTACGGAGAGGGGGGGTGTAAAAGGACTCGGAGTGATATACCTCATTTGGGAGCATACTCATATCTTTTAGTTTTATCGCGAGGTTACCACATCACCACACTCAGTAATTAAATGATTGAATAATAATCTCGTGCTTTCGCGCGTTAAGAATGCCCAAGATTGATTGGTGGTAAAGTTTGATTCAATTGACGAATCACCGATGAAGATTTCCCCGCCAACT